>LZPO01028711.1:0-24419 GCA_001675575.1 Neotoma lepida
TCCCAAACATGACAGTGGTAAGTGACCCTTTAAAGGAACCCTAAGAGAACCCAGATTCCTCAGTTCCAGGGTTGAAGTTTCTATCTGTTCTTGGTCTTGCTCCCATCCTCTCACTCAGGAGGGACCATGTTTAGCCAGGAAGCAGTGACCACCTCTGTAGGTGTCATCAAGCATAATTCCCAAGAAATCTGTCCTTTCTTTTCCCAGAGTCCTTCCCATGCTGTGGTCTCCATTTGGTCTAATTTCATGTCCTAAGTACCCACCAAACACAATTAGACATCTACATGGTCATGGCGTCAGGATTGTTCTGGGGCCCATGTATTCTCAGGAGAGATCTCCCAGAGGCTTGATGGAAGGAAGACCTCTTATAGGCACCTGCCTCCCAGGTAGCTACTCTGACTACGATTTCCATGGTAAGGGGAGAGTTCTCTCACTTGCATTCCTCTCTCTGTCACAGCCCACCAGGACCACAACTGCTGAGCCATCTTTGCCACTTGTACAAGGCAATGACCCGACTGGACTACTCTTCCCCTCAGACCACACTCCACTTAGCTGCATTTCCCACATCTGAAATCCATTCCTTCCTTGATTGTTACTCCACAATGGACCTGCTCTCCTACTTTAGCTTTAAACTCCTGTCCCTGCCCTGTTTGAATCCAATAAAGAGTTTAGCATTTTTTCTGAGTTCAGTTTTTATGTGGCAGGCCTTCTCGGTTCACAAGTTTGATGAGATATTGGAATTAACAGATACCAGACACTGAATAACATGACACTCAACAATCCTGTACAGCTATGTGATATCTTAGAGGATCAAGTGCTGTGCAGCCAATGCCAAATAGCTTCAGAGGATGTCTGACATGGGGCAGGAGATTTGGATAGTCATTAGGGTATGCAGGACTGGGTGATGACATCAGGTTTACTANTGTCTACAGATCCCTATAGAGATCTTGCTGTGTTGAGGAAGTTCATGGAATCCTGTGAGGGACCTAGCTCTTTATAACCTAGCAGCAGTGGTAAGGGTGGCAGGAGCAACAAGACAGGACCCTTCCTCATCACACCTCAAGCAAGGCAGACCTGGGTGCAGAACTCTGGTTATTTTTACTTATTTTGGCTGTTGTGTGATTGGTTAGTATTCAAGGTCTGTGTTGACACTGTCTCAGGGACATGGTAAGNTCACAGTGATGGAGGGCTTGACCAGTACTTTGAATGATCAAGATCATTGCCAATCTTAGTTGTACATGTATTCCTGGAGGATGAGTGTGCAACATCATTACCCCTGAGAAGCTGCCCATTGCTGTTAAATAAGCANCAGTAGTAACCCTTCAGCCCAACTCCCACCATCACCTGCTGTCCTCTCCTGCCCCTGACTTCCTGGACCTGGTCATCAGNACTTAGTGTAAAACCCCCAGGTACATGCTGGAGACTGAGACAGCAGGGACAAGTTGGAGGGAAGAGACAGCAAGAAAAGTATAAACCTGGTGAGCACTGTGTATATCTCTGATATATGAGATCCAAGTATATTTTGGAAAGGTCAAAGTCCTCCATGCAAGAATATAAAAGAAGAAGTGGNCACATTTTACTGAACTATGGATAAAAAGTGTGTTTTATAGTATCAAAGCATAGGGTGAAAAATCTTATGTGAAAAATGCATTTGACTGCACTGAAGTAGATATACTTTAAAAACTTAGTGTTTGAGCCTGGTAGAGTGGTACTCAACCCAGCATTTGGGAAAAGGAGCTAGATCTCTGTGAGTTTGATGCTAGTCTTGTCTACATGGTGAGTTACAGGACAGCCAGGACTACATAGAAAGACCCTATCTTAAAACAAACAACCCCAAACTTAGTATTTATCTAATACAGTTGATTTTGTCATTGGATTTTTGTTTCAATGAGTTTTAATCCATGTTTCCACCCAAGTTTCATGCATTTAAATCTGTGTTTCTAGCACAGTTTTGCCACCCNAATCTTTCTCTGTCTTGACATTTGTGGGCAAGTCTGTCTCATGGAGGTGCCTCCAGATTATCCCCTGGAACCTTTGCAATGTTGTGTGACTTTTCCTGGGGATAATGTGAGTCTCTATTCAGCCCAGATAAGACAATGACAATAAAAAGAATCCCAACATAGCCAGCTGAGCCACTGAATTTGTTAGGACAGTGTTTGAGAGGCTGTTTTGAAGAGTGTGAGTGACTCAGCACATTGCATCATGAAAAACTCCATCCCCACTGGTGATACCTCATGAATGTTGAGTAGCTTGATCTCCCTCCACTGGTTCTAGNCAGTTCCACCAAAGAGTCTCCTCTTTCCTAGTAATTNTTTACTGTTTATATAACCTTGATGACAGGGATGTGTCATGAATCACACAAATTTCTTGTGAGTTTTATGGACCTCCTGCAATTCTCTCCCTAATAGAATGTTTCAGTGCTATTGGATTTTCCTTTGGGGCACCAGCTCACAAATAATGACATGGAGACTTATTATTAATAATAAAAGCTCAGCCTATAGCTTAGGCTTGTTCCTAACTAGCTCTTATAACTTAAATTAACCCATTTATATTAATCTTCATTCTATCACATGGCATTATCTCTCTTCTATTTTGCACCTCCTGTTTCCTCTCCATGTCTCCTGGTGTCTCCTCTGTACATTGATCATCTTCTTCTACTTCCTCTCTCTGCCCAAAAGTCTCACCTATATCTCCTATCTAGCTATTAGCCATTCAACTCTTTATTAAACCAGTCACAGCAATATATCTTCACACTGTACAAATATCCCACAACATTTCTCCTGTTTGTCTAAATAAAAAGGAAAGATTTCAACTCTAACATATTATAACTCTATACANTAAGAACAATTATCAGGTAAGAATTAAGTTTACAATACCCAGTACATTTATATTTTGCAAATTTGGAGAAANGATTATCTATCCTATCATAGTGAGTCCAAAATTTACAGNGAACCATTTTTTATCATAATTTGTATTGTCACCCTAAAAACATCTTTTTAGACTTTAAAATANCTTGTTAGATAAATAACTTAAATTTTTATGTTTCTTAAATATAAGTATGTAGTCTTCAACCTTATCAAAGACCTGAGAAGGATATAATATTACCTGGGGAAACAGAAAGTACACATCAAGCAATTTCCAAAACTATAGAAATGACAGAAACAGCTGGCTTCCTGGACAGTCACCCAAGGTTCATCTGCAACATTGGGACATCCATCTTTGGCCTACAGGCATAGAATATCTGACAGACTTTCTTATGAAACAAGAATTTTGAAGGACTGTCCTACCTTCTCTTGGCAAAGTTTGGAAGTTGCTTTCTTTTGTATCCTGCTCATCTAATTTGGACAGTGTACTGTCAGNAGTTGAGACAAGGGCAGTTTCTTGATCAAATGGCTAGCTTTGTCACATTGAAAGCAAACTCTATATGGAGGTTCTTTAATACCCATCATTCTTTTTTAAGTAAATTGGTGCTGCTAGGAACAGATGTGTCTCACTGTCATGAAAAGTCTTATGTTATTAAAATATCTTAAATGTCATATTTTGTAGGTCTCTGAAGTGCTTGAAAACCATCTGTCTATCTAAAATATATCTCTGTTTGACTTTGAAAATATATCTAACATTGCCACAAATTTGATTGTTTGATTACTAACTACTAACCTGTATTTTTTAATTATTCTAAATAGTTTATAATAATAACTTTCAAGGACTAGGACTTTACATTACCTTGTTAAATGAGCTGCATAGGTACAATACCTTAAACAATACTATATATATATATATAGTGTGTGTGTGTGAGTGTGTGTGTCTATGTATCTATGTATGTATATATAGTATAATAAAATAAACTTAAATTTGTATCTATATACAAAAATATCTTGAGTAGAGACATACATAGAATATTTTCTAACAAAAATAAACTTAAAATTGTATCAATATATAAAAATCTATACCCACATAAAATATTTCAAACTTGTGGTTGTTCAAAAGTAGACTCAACAATCTATCCTCTACCTATCATTTCTATATTAGANCCTCCCTCTTTTCCCTGAATCTAATCTCCTTTGNTCAGCTTTTTTCTCAACCATGACCAATAACAAATTGTAACAAACTTCCTAAATGATGACAAACATCCATAACCCACTGAATGACCAAGAACTACCTATCCCACCTCTTGGGTATATGGGTGTTGTGTTCTTTAGACTCCTTCCTGTTGTCTGGGAATGATGGTACATTTAGGGGACCCTGAGAAAATTTAGACAATGGTCAAGTCCTGGGAGAGCTATCTGTATTGTTTTTTGTTTAGTCTCTGTGTGATGGAAATGTGTAGAGCTTATCTGAATAGTCAGTGGCTAAATAGTCTTGGCTGAATAGTCAGTGAGGCTGGACCATCTCAGCTAGCAGCTTTGAAGTTGTCCGGATGCAGAGTTTTGAGGAAACTGTAATATAGGCATTTTGAGACCTAGACCACCTAGGCTACTTGTCATTATTGGTATCTGGTCCTTTTTTTCTAAAAACAGTCAGTAACCCCAGAGCTCTGCCGAGTGGGGCTCCCCAGCACAGAGTTATACATCTGGTGGGGCATCTTGTTAAACAGTTGTTGTCACTGCTGCATATTCTTTCAGTGGCCTAAGGCAGTCCACCAAAGCGACCATGCTTCTTTCTAGACTTCTTTCTTTACGTAGACTGGCCCATAACCCTCCCTATGTCCTCCTATGTCCAAAATGACATGTTCCTTTGTCTCTTTGTGTCACCATTTGCCCGCATCCCCCCCCCCCAACAAGACAACAAGGCCATGCTTCAGGTCTTGTCATGATGGCATCTAGGCTGCATGTGTGAGGGGTCTGGGTCTTCACACACTGCACCTCCTCAACCACAGTTTATTCTTTGTTTCTATAGAAATGTGTGTCCCTGATGATCACAATGAAAAGTTACCCCCTTGAAGAACCTTAGGGCAGCTTAGATTCCTCAATACCTGAGGTCTGTGGTCCATTTGTTTGGGTCATTATACTGACATAGAAGAGCCCCTGAATGTCTAGGTGTGAGTAGCCTTTCAAGTATGTAGTCCCAAACAAATTTTTAGGACACTGAGGAATCTGTCCTTTTTTCCATTGTATCCTTCCCATGAAGTGGTCTCCTTGTGGCTTCATCTCCCACCCAACATACTCAGCAAAATGCTTAATGACCTCCCTACTCAAGGNGGCAGGCTGTGCTTGAGGACCATGAGTGCCCAGAAGCATCTTCACAGTACCTGTGGGAAGGAAGTTCTCTGACTCTTGTCTGATACCTACTAGCCACACTCTGATTGCTACTCTCATAGTAGAAGGAGGGAGCACTGACCTCTGTCCTCTTCCTGTCACAGCTGCTTATCAGAACTTTAAATATTGAGTCCACTCTTCCAGGAATGCGTAGTAGTGCCTTTCCTAGAGTACCTTTCTCTCTGGACCATATAACACTGAGACACACCCTTTCAAACCATCCAGGATACTCACTACCTATCAGACCACTCCTGCTAGGACCCCTCTATTCCACCCCAAACCCAAGTAAAGCCTCAAGCAGCTATTCTGGATTCAGCATGTGCTTTGAAGTCTCCTGTAAGTTCCCAGAAGCTCTATGACAAGATTGAGGAGCTGTGGGACCCAAGATGTACCAGACCCCAAGAACCATGGCATCTTGAAGTCCTATAGGATATGGGACCACCCCACATGGCTTCAGAATTTAGAAAGCTACTGAGCTGAACAGGACTAGGGAAGTGTTATCACAGATTCAAGTGTATGCAGATTCCCTTAGGGATCTTGCTCCAGTGGTGACTTCAGGGGAATCCTGTGAGGGACCCAGTGATGAGTGACCTTGTAGAAGGGGCAGCAGTGAAGATCACAAATAAATCATCATCATCTCTCAAGCAAGACAGTACCAGCTAGAGTCCCACTAGTCATTTTNATTCACTACCCTCCATGTTGTTTGTCCAGTGTTCTAGGTCTGTGTGGACACTACCTCATGGGGACAAGGTGTCACANTGAGGGAGGAGTGGCTCTGTACCTTGAAGGATAAAGAAAGACCCAGAAACTGCCATCTCAATGGGACCTAGATTTCTAGAGGATGAACATAAGGAGTCATCTTTGNCTGAGATGCTGTTGATTGTTCCCAACTCAGCAGCTCTTCAGCTCCCACCCTCACATACTGTCCTTTCCTTGTCCCTCTCTGCCTGGAAGTNATTGTTGCTGAGGACAGTAGGTCATCCTGAAAGGAAGAAACCCTTTTCAAGTGCCTGATGGAGCCTGAGGTGGCCTGTACACGTTGGATGTGAGGGTTAGCCAGAACACTACAAACCTATTGAACACAGTACCCCACTCTGCAGTACCACAAAATATGGAAGTGTCAAAGTCCTTCATAAAAACAGTGTAAGAAAACAACACCTGAACAATAATGATACCAACAGGCATGATAATGTGGAAGGTGCTGTGGTGGTTTGAAAGAAAATGGCCTCCAAAGGNAGTGACACTATATGGATGTGTGACCTTGTTAGAGGAAGTTTGTCACTGTGGGGACAGGCTTTGAGATTTCCTATGGTCAGGCTACTGCCCATTGTCCTTTCACTTCCTGTTACTTGCAAGATATAGGACTCTCAGCTATTCCTCCAGCACCATGTCTGCCTGCATGCTGCCATGCTCCCCGCCATGATGATAATGGACTGAACCTCTAAAATGTAAGTGAGACACCTCAATGAAATGCTTTCCTTATAAGAGTAGCCATCATCATGATGTCTTTTCACAGCAATAGAAAACCCTAACCAAGACAGGAACAATCTCATGGGGTCCCACATCTAGACAGAGAACTATAGGCAACTAATGACAATTGAGAGATGGAGAATTAGACTCTCCCTGGGATGAGTTCCCAATTGTGTTATCCATTACAAAGCCGTCAGCTCCAAACCAAACAGACTCAGCAGTTGTATGTATGTGTATATATATATATACACACACATATATGTATATATACATATATATAAAATGCATATATCATAATAATGTATGTGTATATACATACACATGTATATATAATCATAATAATCAAAGAAACCAGACTCAGAAGTTGCATGTGTGTATGTATGTATGTATACATGTATATATACATACATATATATACATACATATATACATGTATATATGCATACATACATACATACACACATGTATATATAATCATAATAATAAAAGAAAATGAGAAATCAACTTGAGAGGGTGGGAGGGAGGCATGGGAATGCTTGGAGGGAGGAAGTTGAAGGGGAAAGTGATGTAATATTTTAATTAGTTAAAATGAAACAAGTAGCACTTTTTCAGCAATGTCAGAAAAATGAAGGAGTTATGAAGCACTGAAGCATTGGGGCAAAAATGTTTGTGAGAAATATCATACACATTTATAGAANTCATTATTGCCAGGTGGTGGGTGGAGCACACCTGTAATCCCAGCACTCAGGAGGCAGAGGCAGGCAGATCTCCATGAGTTTGAGGCAAGCCCTGTCTAAAGAGCTAGTTCCAGGATAGTCAGGGCTACACAAAGAAACCCTGTCTCGAAAAACCAAAAAAATTATTAATGTTAGTTTTAGTGGTCATATGCTACACTTGAATTCTTCTTTGAATACTTTTTAAAATGTATTTTAATGCACTATTGACCCAGGTTTCCAGAACACTGAATACACAGTACAGTTCTGTCAACCAAATCTTCTCTGTGCCGTCCTTTATGGACCTGCCCTCCACACACCTTACACTACTGACCTGTGCTTCCCAGCTTTGCCTATTGAGCTTGTATCATTGTTGCATGACTTCCTTGGGGACAATATTTATTGAACCCTCACAGGACAGTCAGATGTGGAAGCAGGTGCTGAGGTGGTGTGAAGATTATGTACTAATGTCCCTGAGAAAATTGTGTCAAGNTAGGGACATAGACAGTACTGAGTACTGATTGGTTTTCTGAGAACAGTGATGAGTCCAGTCCTTGTAAGTATCTCCTTGAATGTGTGTATGGGGGAAACAGGGACTGAATACAGGGCCAGCTGACAAGTTAGTGAAGTGACTATGGCCACCAATGGTCCTTTAGTCTGTGGGTGCTTGGTGGTGTCTTCTATCCATGACTGGTCCACTCTGAGCTCTGTATTCTCTGCATCCTGCCTCATTCTCTGGGTGTTTTCTCAGCTCCTTGTGCAGGACTTCCTCAAGGACACAGGAAGGTTATCTCCCAGGAGACACCTACNCCAGCTTACCAGGATCTGCCTGAATATGGTGGAAAGGATCCAATCATGACTACGTCTCCTGCTGTCTTTCCAGTGCCTCAGGGCCCTCCTGTGTGCAGTAAGATGCTACCCAAGCCCCTCCTATCCTCTGTTCTGACTTCATCTCCAGGCTGGAAACACTTTCCNTGACTTTTCTTGACAGTGAAGCCTGGCTCAGGTATGACTTACCCTCTATCTTCTATGAAAGTGATATGTAACTTGTTAGCCTGGAAACCAGCCTGTTCCTGCAAAGAAGCCCAGCCCACTGCTGCACCTTTNTCACTAATGCTATTGGGAAGTTGGAGTTCAGGATGAAGATCATGTGAGTGCACACATCTAGGCAGGTGTCTCTGCTCTTGGCTGCATCATTTTGCCCCTATTCATCTCACACATGTCTCCTGATCTCAGCTAGGCTCTCCATGTCATCCTGGATTCCTTTTGTGTTGTCTGTGCAATGAACCAGGTGTCTTCAGTATCCACAGGGATGATGTTCACAGGGACACTGAGCTGAGCATAAGTGTGTAGGGGTTGTGCTCATTTCTGCTCAAGAACCAACTATGGCTCCTTAAGATTCCCCTGGTTTCTGTGCTAGTGAAAACCTCAGATGGAGAACATGTCGGCCCAGGGTCCTGTCATTTGGGAGTTGTTTTTGAGGCACATTTGGTGATCCGGGGTGTGTGTGAAGGCTGTGCTTGAAAAGACCTGGTGTATTTGGAGTACAAGAATGTACTGGAAGGGTTCTGATTTGTTCATCATTTCCCTACTAGTGTGTGTCAGCTGCCCTTCTCCTGGAGTGACTTGGAGCACACAGGGAGGTTAAAGGGTCATGGCCAGCTGAGTTTTGGGGCTGCTGCCTGAGTCCCATGTATTGGGAGGGCAGACTGTACTGATGTAATTGTCTAGGCCTATGATGTGTGCTGGGAAAGGCAGGAAAGTGCCTAATCAGAGTCACATTTTTCTCATGTGTCAAGGATTCCCATTGGATGTGTTTTGTTCAAGCAGTAACTGGATGAATTTCCAAAATACCCGTNTTTCTTTTCAGCTTGTAAATGCTTACACNCATATTTCTGCCTTTTCTTAGAGACTTATAAAGAGAATTTATGAGCATATGACNACAGGGTAAGGCACTACATAGGCATCTTTTTCCTGATCACTGAGGATTTGGCCCTGGCCTGCTAGAAGGATAACTTTAAACATCCCACCTACATAATAATGGTGCTCATGGATACACGGAGTTGCAAAAATTTCCCATGAACTTGTGAGTCAATGGATTCAGACTGGGTTCCTTCTACCTTACTTAGTCTTGTTTCCAACTAGGACAGTTCCTGCAATTATGGGGATCATTGTGAGAATAATTTGCAAGCTCTTGTCCTTTCTTCTCCTCAGCCATCACATGACCAGTCCTGAGGCCCAGGTCCACTTTTAGTCTCCACTCACCCAGCCCTGATGCCTCCTTTCTATTCTCTGTCTTCCATTGTTGTGGTCTTTCTCTGAACAGACTTCTAGTGGGANTCCTTTGCTGCTGGGAGCTCTGNNCCCATCTTGAGACTATGGCACTGTCCTGGTATCAGGTGTGGGGTCCTGAGATGTGGAGCCCAGAGTCCTGCTGAACATCCTACTGCACATAACATGCTCTTTCCTGATCAGACAGTTCAGCTGTCCTGCAGTCACAGTCCAGCGTCTGTTTAAAAGAAAGAGGAGAGACAAAACAGCTGAAGGAAGAGTCAGTCTATAGATTTGGACAGTGGTGGGGGAGAGAGAAAAACTCACAAATTTTTTCTGCAAAAAATCAAATATGTAAACAAAAGGCAATTATGTATTTCTTGAAAGACAAGAGTCAATCACATTCTGGGAAAAGCANCTGTCATAGCCCTGTGTTCTATTCTGTTGTTGCTTTTACAGGGCTGCCCTGGACATTGAGGTACACATGGAGCATACTTGGATCAAAGGTCACCAGTGCTAGGAGGAGACATGACTTCCACTTGCCACTGTCCCCAAGCACTGAGAGCCTCATGTCTACCAGTAGCCCTGCAACTCTGACCACACTTCACACCTCGCTCAGTGTTCTCCAGCCACTCTGCTCCCAGGATCCCTCCCAACTGGGTGTCACAGTGCTACTTCCCTCCCATACTCCACTCCACAANTTCCCACCTATCTTCCTGCCTTTCCCCTGCCCTCAAAGCAGGCTCTGCAGCCAAGGCATTCCAACAGTGTCCTGGGGGTGTCACAGCACAGAGAATGAAGGCCTAGAAGGAGATGCCTTCTGGCCCTATCTTTACATCATGACCCACACTCCAAGTCCCTGATGCTGCCCAGACTCTCTGACAGTGGTTCTCAAACTACTTAATGCTATGACCCATAGTACAATTAGTTCCTCAGGTTGTGGTGATTCTCAAACACAAAATTATTTCATTGATANTTTATAACATTAATTTTTCTACTATTATGAGTCATAATATAAATAACTAATATGCAGGATATCTGCTATGCAACCCCTGTGAAAGGGACATTCAAACCCTCAGGACTCTCATCACAGGTTGAGAGCAGCTGCTGTATGAGTTGCTAGATTTTGTTTCTCCTCCCTCTTCTGCATTAAATATCATTGTTGGTCCTGAACTATCCAGGGACAAATGGGGCTCTCTTTCCATATATATCTTTGGGGGCATTGAATGGGCTATTCAGGCATATATTGACAGACATAGATGGGCCTCTCTGGAGGAGTCTAGAGCATAATGAGCATGTGGATGTGGACAGTCACTGGTGGAGCCCTCTCTTTCCCCCTGTACTGGCTGGGTTTGTGTGTCAACTTGACATAAGCTAGAGTCATCAGAGGAAGGAGCCTTAGTTGAGGAAATGCCTTGATGAGATTGAGCTATAAAGAATTCTCTCATTTAGTGATCAATGGGGAGAACCCAGGCAATGGTGAGTGGTGCCATCCCTGGATTGGTGGTCCTGGGTTTTGTAAGAAAGCAGGCTCAGCAAGCCATGGAAGGCAAGCCAATAAGTAGCTCCCCTCTANGGCCTCTGCAACAGCTCCTGCCTCCAGGTTCCTGCCCTGTTTGAGTTCCTGTCATGACTTCCTTCAGTGATGAACAGAAATGTTGACATGTAAGCAAAATAAACNCTTTCCTCCCCAGCTACTTTTTGGTCATGGTGTTTCATCACAGCAAAAGAAAACCCAAGACACGCCCCTCAGGCTTCCTCAGCTGTCAAACTCAGCACTTCAATTGAGCAGAATGTGGCCTGTATCCAGCTTTTGCCTGTGCATTGAATTCTTTACATGTCCTCTGCTCCCCAGGGGTTGGAGCCNTCTGTTTAGCAGCTTGTGTGAGGGATCTACCTGAGGCTTCCAGCCCCATAGCAGATCCAACTACTCAGGTGACACTTGTCCCAAATCACATGCAAACATGATTCCTTACTGACTCCTCCCACCTAGCTGGCCTCTTTNACAGGAAGTTTGAGCTGGGGCCTGCCTATTCCTGGTCTGAGTCTTCCCAGGTCCTGGATGATTCTAGAGGAACCTTGGTGGCCTACTTGTAGGCCTCATTTCCTGAAACATCATTTCCTGTCCCTATATAGACTGGGGTCTTGCAGTCTCACACACTATCACCATATGTGTCCTACAGATCATTCATTCTCTTCTTGCAATTCCACAATCTGTGAGGGTGTATGAAACAATTATGTTGAATACAGGTCTGAAGAGAACAGACATCTTCANCCCTCCTTGTGACAGTAGAGATTGAGTTTTCCCTCACATCTTCTTCCTTTCTTTTCAGCATTTCCCTGTAAGACATGACCACAGAAGCACTCTTTAGAGCCCTCTGTCTCCTTCTGGTTCTTCAAATAGATTTCTGTGAATAATCTGAGAACCTTAGTAATGGAGCAGGCTCTGCAGAGATGACTCAACAACCAGGTGCTGATCACTTGCCACCTTCTATTGAGAGAAGACAGAACATAGGATGGAGACAGTGACATGGTAGACCCCATTCCTAACAATCCTTGACATAGGGGATCAGGCTTGGTCCTGGGAAGATATCACCAAAGCCTGGATTCAAGGACAGGATTCATGTATATCAAAGAGATTTCTCTTCAGAGCCAGCAGACATGTTAATATGCTGTGGAAACTCACTGGATCGGGGTGAGATATAAGGAGGAATGCACTTTAGTAGCCAGCCCCACAGTGACCTCAGGGAACTGTGAAGCTCCTTGTGGACTTCAGCCCCAGTGTAGAGCACAGCTTGGGAGGCTAAATCACAAGGGGGCTTCTCTGTGGAACAGGGTAGAGGAGAGCTGGGTCTGAGGGCCACTGTGTATGTAGCTGGTTTATTAGGCTCCATGTGTGCTAAGTGGTGGTGCTCCAGAGCACAGTGTCTCTTACTGTGGTGCAATCAGAGCTATGTGTCTGGTCCCAGAGTGTGAGAGCAACCATGGATGTGGTTGGAGTTGGACTCTATTTGCTCAGGAACACAGGAAAATGATTGGCCTCCTCAGCTATCTTCTCAAAGCTGGGTCAACATGTCATGTTTACACAATTCTGTTCTGTGGGATNCACCTTTNCTACTTCAAAAATATAATTTCTTTGGAAGCAGAAACTTTTTGCTAAGGCAATGTGATTTACATGCATGTAACTGCGTCAATAAAGACTTNTGGGGAAATATAAAAAAGCAATTAAAAAGAATGAATCTTGGCCATCATGGGGTGTACTTCCTGTCAGAGAATGTAACAACATCTAGTGTAACAGTCTGTCCATGGGGCACCAAAATTCCTGTAGGAGCTGGAGAGTGGCCATGCAAACTGAAACACTTCTCAGGTCCCTAGTGCTCTTTGTCCCTTCTAGGTACCACTAACCTCAGCTGGGAACCCAGGAAGGCAGCCTGGCTGGGCAGGTACCATGAGCCCTTGGAGATCCAAGGGGGAGCCTGCAAGACATGCAGGGCAGTGTCAGAGACCATGTCTGGGCAGCAGTTCATGTGGCCATAGCGATGACAGAGCAAGGGAAATATGAAGGGGAGAAGGTAGCACCCACAGAGTTTCACTCCAGAGAGAGCACCCATCTCACATGGGGAAATACTGGGATCTTGATGAAGGGGAGGAAGAACCTGAAATCTGCAGTGGAAGCTGGATAAGGCCACTCAGAAGGTCGATGTTCCAGCCCTTTGAATTTTCTACGTCTCTCACTATCTTTTCATTTACTGCATCTTTGATTCACTTGTGCTTTTTGTCTAAGACACTGAGGTATGTCTACACAATGACAAACCCTCACCTTGTCTCCATTGTCCATTTACTCACAGTAAAAACAAAAGTGCCACAGCGGCCCACAAATCACTATTGTTTGCTCTATGGTCTCTGTAACCCGGTCTCTGGCCATCTTCTTCTCCCTGCCCTGTCATCTGCTCCATCTCCCCTGCCCTCCAGTCTATTCCTGGCACGGAGAGGCGCCCTCTGCCCCTCCCTGGCCCCACTGAATGGTCCTCCATCTTTTTCTTTTCTACTTCCTCATTCATGCCTCATTCCCTTCACTACCATCAATTATGTGTTTAAATGTCCCCTTTGTGCAGCTGTCTCTGACCCTTCCCTTGACTCTACAACCCCTAATGCCCATAATTACAGTCCACCTTGTTCATTTGGGGCTTTTTCATGGCACACTCCACTCTTGTAATAATATATAATTAAGTAATCAGGAGACAGGAGCACACAGTAGACTGAGCAGGGATTGTGAATACAATGAACACTGAACAACNCAGTGTAAGGAGAACTAGGGACACTAACNGAGGGTTNCAGGAGATCAGCTGAGGAAATCNTTTTGTGCTGGGATCTCTTACACTTGGCTGNTTCCACCATGATAAGGAAAGTATNACAGCCTGGGGTTTTGGCAGCATCACTCTTCAGTTCTGGTTTTGTTTTTAGACTCATTGGATCTTTCCACAGAGTCACACCAACCCTATATACATCTTATTTATCCTATAGATGTGTGTCTTTGATTCCCTTTTTCACCCTCACTGGTCCAGTTGGAAATCACAATTATTGTTCATTGTTTACAATGAACATCAGGGTTTTCTTTTTCTTTGATAAAATCTTACCTATTCAAGGTTGGGGGAGAAAAAGGTTTATTTTGTCTTAAACTTCCAGATCACAATCCATAACAGAGCAAACTCAAAACAGGAACTCNAGGCATNTACNTGGAGGCAAGAGCTGAAGCAGAATTCATGAAGGGAGGATGNTCTTCACTGGCTTGCATCTCAAGACTTGCCCAGCCTGCTTTCTTGTACTGCCCAGGACCAACTGCATAGTGGCGGTGTTGCCCACAATGAGTTGTGTTCTCCCACATCATGATAATTAAGAACACGACTCACAGACTTGCTTACAGGCCAGTCTGATGGAGGAAACCCCTCAATTGAGATTCCCTCTTCTCAGAGAGGTCTAAGTTTGTGTCAAGCTGACATAAAAACTAACCAGCACAGTGGACCACTTATCAACTTATTGCACAAGCACAGCAGTATTAAACCATAATCTTTCCTTTCTCATTTGTTCCCAAGCTGTGAGGTTGACATTACTATTACAATATAAAACCCAAACAACTTTAAAAGTCCCATAGTCTTAAAAAATTCCCAAACTGTAAAAATTCAAATTCTCTTTAAAAATCCAATGTCTCTTTCAAAGTCTAAAGTCTCTCAGCTATGGGCTCTAATATAATAATAATAATAACAAGATCCAAGTTAAATACTTCTTACTCCAGGGCACAATCACAATCAAATCAAAGCACAACCAAACTTCAACAGTGTAAAAAGTGCTTGATGTCTGCAACCCACTTATAGTTCTCTGGACTCCAAAATGCATGGGCAGCTCACTCCACTTCCCTGTCTCTGCCTGCCACAGAACAAATAGCACATTTAACAGGCACAGGCCAGCCTCCATTTCACATCTGCTGCTGTCTTTGGCAGTGATTACACATAGTTATGGTATCTCCAATGTCCTGGGGTCTCCATTGCTACTGACACTACACTCTCACCAATGGCCTCTCTTTGTGTCCCCAGCCCTGCCACATAATGCCAAGCCTCATCTTATCTCCATGATCTCTTCATATCTTCAAAACCAGCACCACCTTGGGGACTGGAGAGATGATTCAGTGGTTAAGAACATTTGAAGATCTTGCAGAGGAATTGGTATTGACTCCCAGTACCCACATGGTAGTTCAAAATCATCTCTAATTTCATTTTGAGGGAGTCTGATGCCCTCTTCTGATCTCTGTGGACACAAAGCACTTANATGGTACATAGACATAATGCAGGCAATAACTTCACATGAAAAATGAAATGAATAAAACTAACAAAATTTATATAAATCTCAGCACCACTGGGAGACTCATATTTTACCAACTTCAGATGAAAGCATGAGATACAAGCTTCATTCCCTCTGTACCACAGCTTCTGTATGCTGACCCTGATGGAATTCTTCCAGAAGACTGTAATCCTAGGATCTTCTAAATCATTGCTGATTTCCCAGTTCCACTGAGAATTAATGAATAAATGTGACCTCCTGAAACTGAAAAGCTTCTGTAAGGCAAAGGACACAGTCAATAAAACAAATCGGCAGCCTACAGAATGGGAAAAGATCTTCACCAACCCCACATCTGACAGAGGGCTGATCTCCAAAATATATAAAGAACTCAAGAAACTAGACATCAAAATACCAAACAATCCAATTTAAAAAGTGGGCTACAGAGCTAAATAGAAAATTCTCAACAGAAGAATCTCAGAGGGCTGAAAGACATTTAAGGAAATGCTCCACATCCTTAGTCATCAGAGAAATGCAAATCAAAACAACTCTGAGATACCACCTTACACCTGTCAGAATGGCTATGATCAAAAACACTGATGACAGCTTAAGTGGGAGAGGATGTGGAGCAAGAGGAACACTCCTCCACTGTTGGTGGCAATGCAAACTCATACAGCCACTTTGGAAATCAGTATGGCGGTTTCTCAGAAAATTGGGAATTAATCTACCTCAAGACCCAATGATACAACTCTTGGGCATATAAGCAAAAGATGCTCAGTCATACCACAAGGACACTTGCTCAACTATGTTCATAGCAGCATTATGCCCCTCAACTGAAGAATGGATAAAGAAAATGTGGTACATATACATAGTAGAGTATTACTCAACTGTAAAAACAATGACATCATGAAATTTGCAGGCAAATGGATGGAACTAGAAAATATCATCCTAAGTGAGGTAACCCAGACTCAGACAACCATGGTATGTACTCACTCATAAGTGGATACTAGACACAAAGCAAAGGATAATCACACTACAACCCACAGCTCCAGAGAAGCTAGGAAACAAGGAAGACCCTAAGAGGGATGCATGGATTGCTTTGGGAAGGGGAAACAGATGAGATCTCCATGAGTAAACTGGGGATGGGGGTGCAATAGAAGGGAGGGGATGGGGGATGAGAACATGAGGGAACAAGATGTTAGAGCTGGGNGAGGGAAGGTGTGGGAAAGCAATGAAAGAGATATCTTGATAGAGGGAGACATTATGGGATAAGGGAGAAACCTGGTGCTAGGGAAATTCCAGGAACCCACAAAGATAACCCCAAATTACACTACTAGCAATAGTGGAGAGAGTGCCTGAACTAGCCTACCCTAGTAATCAGATTGGTGAATACCCTAACTGTCATCATAGAGCCTTCATCCAGTAAGTGATGGAAGCAGATGCAGAGATCCACAACCAAGCACCAGGCCAAGCTCTGGGAGTCCAGTCGAAGAGAGTGAAGAGGGATTATATGAACAAAGGGCGTCAAGATCATGATGGAGAAATCTACAGAGACAAATGAACCAAGCTTATAAGAACTCACAAACTTTGGACCGACAGCTGTGGAACCTGCATGGGACTGGACTAGACCCTCTGCATGTGGGAGACAGTTGTGGAGCTTGGTCTGTTTGAGGGGCCTATGGCGGTGGGATCAGGACCTATCCCTGGTGCATGAGCTAGCTTTTTGGATTCCATTACCTATGGTGGGATGCCTTGCTCAGCCTTGATGCAGAGGGGAGGGGTTTGTCCTTCCTCAAGTGATTGTACCAGGCTTTGCTGATTCCNGATGGGAGGCTAAGCTTACCTTTTTGGAGGAGGGGAT
This sequence comes from Neotoma lepida, assembly GCA_001675575.1. Classification (NCBI taxonomy): domain Eukaryota; kingdom Metazoa; phylum Chordata; class Mammalia; order Rodentia; family Cricetidae; genus Neotoma; species Neotoma lepida. The sequence goes on from LZPO01028711.1 coordinate 17,403, forward strand.
GGAGGGTGGGTCTGAGGGGAAGGTGGGAGGAGCNGGAGGAGGGATGAGAAGGGAATCTATGGTTGGTGTGTAAAGCGAATAAAAATTTTAAATATAAAAATAAAAATGAAATGAATAAAACCAACAAAATTTACATAAATCCCAGTACCACTTGGGTGACTCTTATATTTTACCAAGTTCAGATGAAAGCATGAGATACAGCCTTCATACCCTCTGCGTCACCTCTTCTATGTGCTGATTCTGAGGGAATACTTCCAGAAGACTGTAATTCTCGTCTCATTTAAATTATTGTGCATTTCTCAGTTAACCAGTACTGATTGTGTGAATGAAGCATTGGTTCCAGTCTCTGGCTAATCACATATATTCTTCAGCTCCAGCTGACCAGACATCATGGAATATTAACTCAAAATATCACAAAATGCCTGAGATAGACTCCTCAGTTCTTTCTCCATCTTTACAAGACAGTCTTCCATCATCTGCCTTGTTCTCAGCATTCTTTACCTCCCATCTCTCACAGAAGAGCCGTTGAGCTCTGATCAGCCAACGACTTTTCCAGACAAATTTCTAATGCCCCCACAATCCTCCCCAAATCACATGATCAGGTCTGTCACAGCAATACCCCACTCCTGGCACCAGATTCTTAGTTCTTTTCCTACTTCTGTGATAAAACACCAAGATCAAACCAATTAATGAAAGTAAGGGTCTATTTGGGGCTTATAGTTCTAGAAGTATATAAGTCCATCACCATCATGACAGAGAGGTTAGACAGCAGGCTACCATGGTGGCAGGAAAGCTCACATCTCATACCACAGGCAGAAAGCAAAGCAAGCAAACTCAAAATGTCATTTGGCATTAGAAATCACAAAGCTTGCCCCTCAGTGGCATACTTCCATTAGCAGGGCCACACCTTTTACACCTAGGCAAACAGGGCCACAAACTAGAGGCCAAATTTTCAAAATATCTAAGCCTATGAGAGTGATTGTCACTTCAAACCACCATATACAATGAAAATATTTCAGTAAAATAGAAAATAGAAAAGGATGCCACCTAGAAGATGAACACTATGGGAGAGTCAGTGTGCTTGATTTTCCTCAGACAGAAATGGGAGGGAGAGAGAGAATGAAGGAACACACACACACACATACAGAGAGAGAGAGAGAGAGAGAGAGCGCCACAGAGAGACAGAGAAAGAAAGAGGTGTGAAGGAGGAGCTCAAAAACACAGACTTTTTTCTTTCTTTATTCCTTTTTCTTTATTTATTCCTTAAAAATTCTTTGGAGACAGAGTCTAATGCAGGTGAGTCTGGCTTGAAACTCAGTTTGCATCTTAAGTTTGCACTGAACTCCTGATCCTTTTGCCACTGGGATTAAGGTGTGCAGCACCACACCAGACTCCTCTTATCCTATTAGTAACTGCGCCTATTAACTGAATACACTAATACAGGAGACATCTGGACCTTACCAGAGTGTGTCACTTGAAACACAGAAGAGGGTCATATAGCACTGGAGGTAGCAAGCCAAAAATCAGTGTGCTTGGAACTGCCTTTAAAAAAACAGAAGAGAACCAACAGAGTTCCTCATCAGCACCTGAAAGGATCCTCCACTTCTTGTACTGAGCATNCATGCTTCAGATTGGCTTTATACTGGAACTAAGCATTCATGGTGGTCCAAGCACAGCCTCAACTGAAGTCTATAGAGAAACAATGTGTAGTCCCCACTATGCGGTTCATATACCAAGATTTGCTGATATTAATCTCAGGACTGCTCCCCACTTCTTTTCAATGAATCTAAGTCCCAGCCAATACCCCTTCTGGCCCGGTGCTACTAGTTGAGCTATCAATACCTTCCTATCTATAAATGCTATGTAATGCACAGACACTGTACCTTGCAGTGAGGTACCTGTGACTTAGCANCATCTAAAAGGTGACTATACTGAGGTTCACATTCAAGGGCAGTGAAGGATGTGACCAGAAGTGGTGAGACTGGGAGCTGTGGAGTTAGGGAACTCCACTGTAAGTACCACCACTAGAATGAAATGGGGTCACTCAGAAATGCCTTAGGCCATGGCATACTGTGGACAAGGAATCCTCTCTCTCCTACATCTCTCCATGTTGCCTACCCTAGTTGGACACCAGTTACTTGTTCTTTTGATTTCTGAGTTCATGTACCATCTGACGACTCCACATTNTGCCCTGTCTCAGTCACCAGTGATTGACTGCAATCTCTACCTCACCAGCTCTGGATGGATTCTCTCATCATGTTAACTTTTGGGTCTCTATGAGCATAGTTGGCAGAACTCAGCTTACAGGGACACNGAATGACAAGTGGGTAAGAGGTGTNGGGAGGCTTCCTATCATACTACACATGAGATTNATAATTTGTCAATCACCCNTGGCTATTGTTTCCCATTTTTTAAGGTATAGAATTACATATACCATTGTCATAAGTGCTTCAATCAGTGATCCACACACTGAAGTATAAGCTATTTTATTTCAATCAGCAGGACAACAATCAAAAAATCCTTGGCACCACAGATATGGATACTTCAACNTTCTCATTATTCTTTGCTTCTAAAGAACACAGGACCCACCCTTTCCAGCCCNTAGGATGACAGACTTCCTGCTCAAGGGCACCTTGCATGCTGGAGTCAGGGCCTAGGTCTTATGAGTAGNTCAGCAAGAGCCAAGGCTTGTCAGAGAGTGTTCATTAATATTGTTTATAGTTATGAGTTGCTGTCCAACCTGACTCCATATTGTTTATAGATATGTGGAACTGTGCAACATGGTTTCACAGGGGCACAAAGATGTTATTGTGTGACCAGCACCTGTGTCCAGAACCTNTTCTAGCTGAATCTCAGAACAGGACATTGAGGGCTAAGAAGTTCAGGATGTAGAGGAAGGAGGTAGCGTTCCTGCTGGGGAGGGAGCTGGGCTGAGTCATTAGAGAGGACAGTGAGGGAAGCTCAGCCATGGACTCTGGGTTCAGGGAGGCNCTGGCCACCTTGTGCCCTTCTTGTCATTTTTAACCAAAGGGACTTAGANTTGGAGTCACCTTGGTGGCCTTTCAATTTTCAGACAAAGTAGAGGGTAAACTGAAGTGTCATGGGGGCTCTAGTCTGAGAAATTGGGTGCAGTTGTACAAACACTGGCTCATAACTGTCTGTGCCTGACCTAAGAACCTCATGCAGGCCACAAAGTGTGGAAGGAGACTCAACTGTGCAGGGTGGGCTAGGGGTCCACCAGTCCTTTCATCAAGTGCTCTGATGACCAGCACAACACAGGATCCAATATCCTTTGTCTCTAAGCTCACACAGGTGAAACACTGACATATCCTTAGTGAACACAGAATCATGACCCCTGACATGTAGCTAAGCTTTTCCAGCTTTAGGATGAATTTGTAAAGCACAGGAATCAAGGCTCTACTCCTCAGGAGCTTAGAATGAAATGAAGGAGGTGTGTTTTGGGTAGGAAGAAGCTGAGNAAGAAGGAGTGAGACACCTGAGAGTAAGAAGTGCCCTAAGAGANCACAGCTGTTCCAGGTGCAGAATGCAGCAGTTCAGGTGAGTGTGGGCTTGACTGTGNCTAGGAGACTCTTAGAGGAGGTGCTGTTTCAGGAGACCCAGAGCCATCACACAGTGACCTTATCCACATCTAGGGTGGCCTGCCAGACATTAGCAGCATAGAGTTCCTAGAACACAGTATGGGCTCTGGAAATCAACAGGCCTGTATGTGGAGAATCCCAGTCCTTTTATGAGCATCAGGAGCCAAGATATCACCTTCCAGAGAGAGTGGCCAGGGTAGCCATGGTTGTCTGAAGGGGGAGAGCAGAGCTAGGTATGGAAAGGGTATGAACTCAGCCTTCTATTACTGGCTGGCCCAGAGAGCTGACTGTGTGCCCACCCCACAACTGAGTAACTCATACTCTCTNGGGTCCTACAGGACTAGCAACATTGGATGGTGCAGACATTGCAGGGCATTGTGTCTTTCATCTAGAGGTGATAGTGAAAGAATACCAGATCCCAACAGCAACAATATCCAACCCAATGATGGGCATAGATTTGGCCATGAAAGTTGGCCAGGAGGGGTGTGGCCAGTGCAATTTGTGGCCATAAAGGGCATCCACTGAAGAGTCAACAGAGACTCATTTTGTCACTCCATGACCTGCCTTGTCTGAAGGCACAGAACCTGGAGATGCAAAGCCTGCTCCTGACTGTCACACTGTTTGTCCTGGTGGCTGTCCTACAGGCTCAGGATGACCTGCCCTTCCTCTCAGAAGAAAAGAAAGTGAGGCAAGGAGGGATGGTGGACAGGTGTATGTAGAAGGCTTGACTGCTGGCCTGTGTCTCAGGACTGGAGCTAGCACTCATGAGGGTTTAAGTCCTCTGAGTCTAAGCAGAGACTGCTGTTCTCCAGCACACATGGGCTCCTGGGCCACAGAGTTGAAGCAGGGAAGAGTCCTTGAGCAGTGACACCCAGAACCAGAAAGTCCATTTGATAGGACCTTTGTTTGTTGTTTTCTAGACTCCTANGGGTTTGGAGCCTTTGGACACAGACACCATGTGCCTCTGTTGGGCCACCCATCTGTAGTTTTAATATAATTTTAAGGAACATGGGTTTGGAGTGTGGAACATCAATAACTTGGGGGCTGCATCTTGGGTTCTGAGATATGTGTTCAGGCTGCATGCCTATGTGAACCTGGGGGAGACTTGGGGCNGGGCAAGTGTGGACTCAGGACTCTGTCTGCCACAGCTCTCAGGTATCTGGTTCATAAAGGCTAGAGTGAGTGAAAGGAACCTGACGGAGCNGAGGAGACCTCTGGTAGTGTTCCCTAACAGAGTGTCATGTCTGGAACAAGGAACTTTGGAGATCAGGACCACTGTCATGTGAGTGTCCCCCATGTGACTTCTCAGCTTTCTTTCACCTCCTCTATCTATATTTGGATATTGATGGCAGAGAAGCACCTTTCTTTGAGGGACCACAGTCTTTGCATCCAAAAACATAGGAAGGCTTGATATAGCATTTCAGGGGCCATTGTGGTAAGACTGATGAACCAGGTAACCTCAGTAGTGCTCAGGCATGTATTCTGAAAGGGGCTGCAAGTTGGTTTTCTGTTTTCTAGGTCTGAGGGCCAGTGCATCAAGATTGGATTCTGTATGAAGAGAACAGAGGAGCCTGGTCAATACAGCATCTGTGAGTCCCTGTCTCAGTTTCTTCTACTGATGCTGTGATAAAACACTCTAATCAACACTGCTCAAGGGAGTAAGGGTTTGCTTTGCTCACAGTTCAAGGTACAGTCCACAATGGTGGGACATTCCAGCTGGAGCATGAAGCNGCTGCTAATATTGTACCCATAGTCAGAAGAGAGCAACGAATGCATTAATGCTAGTGCTCACCAAATAGCTTCACCATTTTACATTCTCCAGGATCTTCTCCTTGTANAATGCTCCTGCCCACAGTTAAGATAATTCTTCCACAATTAATGAACATAATCAATATCATTTCCACTGTCATGACCAGTGGAATAAACCGACATGATTCTAGATCATGTAGTGTTATTAGTCAACAAGGTACCCCTGGCTGCATGTGATTTTCCCTTGCAAAGCAAGCTCCTGGGGTTGTAGCATCTCTGCTCTGCTTACCTTTCAGGAAGACCTACCTACCCAGTTAATTCCCAGGTAACTTTAGAGATCACAGGCTAGTCCACAGAAGAGACCATGCTTCCCTTTAGATAGTACTGTCCACTGTCAAGCAGGGAGACAGAAACTTAGGATTTAGGAAGCAGGGCAAGGCAGCTGCTAGGGGACCAGTCATGCACAGCCTACATCTCCCATGACACTTGTGGTCTCAACTCCAAGCTATTGATGACACCTTTCTAGGAGGAGCCTCTGTCTTGTATTGAGGCCACATTAAGGCCTGGCTAGGTGCTTATGGGTTGAGGGAACTTTCTAGACTGTTTCTTGGTGTGCTTTGAATGTTGTCTTTAAAAAAGACACTACAAACCCATTTCTCTTTAATCTGCAGTTTCTGGCCATATATTCTTCTACATCTATGAGCTGCCAGTGAAGGACCACTACATCATGTACACTGAAATCCTTTTGATGGGGAAAAAATCCCAAGCAGCAGAGCTCATGGGTGAGGAACCCCAGAGACACCCCCCCTGCCCATACTCTCTATCATCATCAGCTATTTGTACACACCCTGGCACTTGGAAGTACAAAGTCCCCTGGGTGTCCTCCTGAGAAGGTGCTGTGTGGTCAGTGTGCATGCTCTGAAGTGGGAAGTTGTCTGTGCAGAACTTCCATGAGCAGATGTGGCTTTGAGTACTGATCAATAGGACAGAAGTTCTAGCCAGTGACTTCTTACACGTCACTTGCTGGGGTCTCAGATTTCATAACAGGCAGATCTCATTGAAAGTCTGTGTCCTACCAGAGACCTTTTATGGGCAATGGCTCCCAGGAACAGGAGGAAGACTAGTGACCTTGAAACACAGGGTCCTTCCTGGTTCACGTGTGACTTCTCTCCTTAGGTTGTCAACTGTATGCTTAGCCTTATGGTGGCCCTATNTGTCAGTGATACAGACTTCCTGTGGACAAGCTATCCATCCATATCCCACCTCCATGTTCACTTTAAAGTCTCCTCCCCATTTGCTCCCATCTTCTCCAGGTTGAAGGCCCAGTGCTAGGCAGAGTCTTGTCCTTGTATCAGTGGTTCCCAACAGAGCAGTGCAGTCATGCCTCCTCTGTTCTTCTGGCCTCTGCCTACAGGAAAGCATCCAAAAGAAAACCTAGAAGCCCTGGAAGAATTTAAGAAATTCGTACAGCACAAAGGACTTCTCCAAGAAAACATTATTGTGCCTGAGCAGAGGGGTGAGAGGATACTCTGCTCTGCCCCTCCCCCANGTACCCTCTATGTCACTCATGATACTGCAACTCTTATATAACCATGTGCCCTCCTTCACCAGTAGTACCCTTCTAGTGATCTTACGGCTACAGGGGTAGTCTGGGTCTTCAACCATCTCA
>LZPO01028712.1:0-10451 GCA_001675575.1 Neotoma lepida
AGAAGATGAAATGGACTTTCCTGACTCTTGATCTCTTGATCCTACTTGATACACCATTTCACAGAGGCTTGTGTGAGGCTGGTGGCTACATGGTATTTCTTTTCCATAAGCCCTGCTGGCATGTCCCCTTCATTCAGAATCCCAAATTTTCCAACAAAACTCCCCCTGAGCTGAGAGCTGCCCAGTGTCCTCCTCCTAATGTTGTGTTTTCTCTTTTTTTATTGGACAGAATGTGGTTTTCCCCTGTTTTAAAGTTTCTTCTTAGAGAACAATTCCTTGATAGTAAATATTCGTGAATTTCTCATCCTTAGTTATGCAATTCTCAGGCCTCTTGCGCTGATTCACAGAGATGGACATCATATTGAATTTTGTCATGCACCATGGGAGACACAGACATTGAGAAATGTCTCTTCCATTCACNTTGCTAACAAATATGTTTGAAAGAACTCTGAGTTCTGTATGACAAAAAAGTCTTATCACAGTAGCGTCAGCAGATGGTTTTTAAGACAATGATCATGGTAAACTGAGGCTCTGAGTAGACCTAAAGTTCCCAGTTAGAGTGAAACAGACACCTCATGAAGTGATTTAATTGTATATCTTGGAGGCTGAATTTTAGTATTAAGGACCAGGAATGATTTGACAAATTTTATCAAGATAGTGAATTTGCTGGGTATTTTCCCCTGGCTTTCCTTTTCTAAAACATNATCCTACAGACGTACTTGTTTTTTAGAAATCACAACAGGAAATACGCTGTACATGTAAGTGCTCATTATTTCGTAGAGATAAACTGTAATGACAGCGAGGGTTTTTTTTTAATTAATTTAAAAACGTCTAGATGGCCAGATATGGTTATGGTATCTTACACTTATGTATTTGGGAGGCTGATCAGGAGGATTACCATGAGGATTACCAGCCTGGCTCACATGGTGAGACACTGCTAAGAAGTGGGAGTGGGGGCGGATGAAAGACACACACTAACAGGTGAGAGGGAGAAAGACAAGAAGATCAGGAGAAGAGGACAAACTTAAAAAGGAAAACCATATGTATCCAGTCACAAAAATGGATTTTATGTGACTTACAAAATGTTGCTGAGTTTAAATTTTATTCATGTGTCTATTTTATTATTTTTCCTTTAAAACAAACCGAAACACAAAATCTCACAAGTAGGAACTGATAAGCTTCAAAGTTGCAATCCTCTTGACTCTGCCTCTCCAGTGCTAGAATACAGAGGTGAACAATCATGATTAGCCATGAAGCAAAATTTCTATCAATAGACAATCATGATTAGCCATGAAGCAAAATTTCTATCAATAGACAATCATGCCAAAATAATGGGTTAAAAGTGCAGGGAATCATTTTATAATGTTAACTGCCCTCCCCACAGAAAATGTGAAGTGAGTCATTTCTATAGTGTTAACTGTCTTCCCCACAGGTTAAAAGTGAAGGGAATCGTTTATATAATGTTTTGAACAGAAAGATTCAAGAGTACGATGTCTTCATAGGAGATGTGATCAAGCAATCTCTGTGCATATTAAGATGTGGGAGCTTTGGAATTGTGTGGTAGTAGTTATACAGAGGTAGTATAATTTAGCTAGATTTTCAATAATTTAAGATAGAACCAATAATGTTTACTGAAGACTAGGATGTGAANTGTGAGAGATTTTTTATTTGAAATCTTGGTTAAGTGGCTGTGATAATTCATTAGATGGAAATGATTTAGAGGAATGGATTGCATGTTCNGATAAAGACATATAGAGTTTCAAATATGTTAAATTTATTTGCATATTAAGCAACTTCTGTGGTTTTAATGTGGTTTAAGGATCTCTCAGAGGTCAGGGATTGGAAATGTGATGACCGTCTGGCAGTGCTAAGGAGGTAGAACCTTAGTTAGAATGGAATCAGCTCATCAGGTGACTCTTCATAGGCACTTAATGGAGATGTCTAGGTTAAGTCATTCTTATGGGAGTGGATTAAGTGGCAAGACCACACNACACACTTTGTCCCTTCTGTATGTGGTCCTTTCCTGTTCAGTTTCTTAACTACATTGGGAAGCATCAAGGAGTCCTTCACCAGANTGACAGTGCTNTGGTATTTGGACCTTCCAGATATTAGACTTTTGATCCACACAGACCATTTCACAATGTACTTAATCTCAAATATTTTTATAGCAACACAAAATAGATTACTAAATCANCCAAATAGNTNTTCCAATTGGCAGAANCATTANCCTGGATGGATGCTGGGCAGATTCTTACCTGCCTCCCCTCCACTGTGCTCATTATGTGACTTTGGATCTCTTGCTTACTTTAGAAAAAACTGAAGGAGATCCCATTGCTAGGAATCTAGAATTACAATAAAATGGAAGAACTAATGATCATCCACATTTATATCCCCTCAGTGTACTTCAATGGTTATCATGTCAGGGAAATATCCCAGCATTTCCTATTGTTGTGGGCTTTCCCAGGAGCAATGAGCAGGAGAACAGAAGGGAAAGAGGTGTCATGATGTCACTGTCCTGGCAGGAGAACAGATATTCTAAAAGGAGACACATGTCCCCTTCTTTGCNCTATCAGAACATTGATATTATAAACCCAAGGAATGACCATTTGCCTAGAGTCAGTCCCACCACTGGGAAGGAGAAATGCTGAAGCCCTGGCACTGTCAGAGGAGGAACTTGCTCCCCAGAGAGGTTTCACACAGTTCTAATGACACGTGCTAGATTTAAAAAGTGCTGTGTTGCTAAGAAAAAGTTAGTACCGTGAGGAGACAGACTACAAAATATAAAAAAATTAACTACTAACAAACACCTAAGAGAGGATTAATCATTAGTATTCACAAGGAACTTAAGAAATCTAAAACAATAAGATAAATATCCCAATCAAAAACTGGGCCAATGAACTGAACATAATTCTTGGCAGAAGAAATAATGNCTAATTAATATTACAAATGTCTTCAAGTTGTATGTCCCACAAATTGAGGGACATTATGCGGGATTCTTGGTGATGACCATTCTAAGGAAAGAGGGATAGAACAAAGAGCTATGAAAGTAGAATAGAAATAATGAAACAGGGAGGGTTAAATGGGGTAGGGATGGGAAGTTTGGATAAAAGGAGAAGGATGGGAGGTGAATAACTAACACTAAAGGCTTTTGAAAACGTCATCTAGAAACCTCGTGGAAACTTCCAAAATTAGTTACATGTAGCACCTTTTCTGCATTTCTTTGTTATAAAATTGTAACATTGCTCCAGAGTAGGAGGAGAGAAAGGAAGAGTCTTTCTCTCCCTGGTTCAACCAAACCATAAATAAAGCCACCTGTTTTGACAGTTGGTTTCCTAATTTCCTTAAAGAAGCAGTGCCCTGTGAGGTTTTTTATATTTTTNCACATTTTCCATTTTTTATGGGTGCACCCATGTTTGTGAGTTCACAGACACACCTGTGTGTGAGGTGATGCACATGCACATTTGTGCTCACTTGCATGCATGAGACTGAGGTTGGTGTCAGGAATCATCCATCGTCTACTCTACTGAGTCAGGGTCTTTCAGTGAAACACAGAGCACAGCAAATGGCTAATCTCTTGACCCAGTTCCTCTAGGGAAGCCTGGCCCTGGCTTCAGAGGCTGGAATTACAGGCAAGCTGCCACCCCACCAGGCATTTAAGTGGGTTAGCACTCACACTTGGAATAAAGTGCTTTAACTATTGAGCAATCTCCCCAGCAAGGATTTATTAATCTTAGTTGCCACCCCACTACAATGGAATATTGTAAGCTTGCTATACAAAATGGAGGTTACCAGTGACTCCCAGCATGCCCTCTGTCTGTGGTGGCTAGTTTTCTCTGTGGTATTCTGGTATGGAAGCCACATGAAGGCCAGCTTTCTGAGATTTTCTTGTCTTTTATTAAATAAACTAGTCAGAGCACTGCAAGCTTTAAATTTCTTTTGTTTTTCTTTATGTTTCAAAGGCAAAGAAGATATTTAGAAGTTTTCCAAAAACAATAACAAAGACAANAGAGGGAANTGCTCCTTTTTGGACNAGAGATATTATTTTTAAATTTCTTATATTATTATTACTATATTTTTTGGCATTTACAATATTTTTAAATTCAAATATATTTTTGTTATATTCTTCCTCTCCTCCAAGTCCTTCTAGCTCTTCCCCTCCTCCCTACCCACCAAACTTCAAGCTCTTTCTCAAAAAAAAACAAAGAACCCAATACAAGAACAAAATTCCCCCAAACCAAGAAAATAAAATAAAAAAATACACATCCCAAAAGAAAAAAAAATACCAACTGTAACCAAATAAAAGTACACACACACACACACACACACACACACACACACACACACATCAACTCCACACACCCCCAAAAATAAACCAAAACCCTGTGGAGCCCAATTGCATGCTGGTTTACTACTCCTGAATGTGAGGTCCTGGATTGGTTGATATACTCAGTGTCACTCTATTGGAGAAAACTGATTTTCCCTCTCCCAGCAAGTATAAGTGACAGTTCTGTCATTAACGTTTACCCCAGTGGCTAGGTTTCCATTCATTCATTCATTTTTAAAAAATACATAATAAGATAAAAGAAGACCTATCACATCAAAGTTAGAAAAGAACCTTACAGATGACACAGGATCAGAGACCCACTCATTCACACACTCAGCAATCCCTTACAAACTGGAAGCACACAGAGGCTCTTGTGTGGACCCATGCAAGCCCTGTGTGTGCTTCTGAAGTCTGCGAGTTCTTATGAGCTTTGCTTATGTTGATCTGGAGAGCCTTGTTTTCTTGATATCTTTCATCCTCTGTTTCTAATGCTCTATACACATCTTCTTCTGTGGGATTCGCTGAGCTCTGAGAGGAAGGACTTGATGGAGACATCCCATTTAGGACTTGTGCTCCAAGGTCTCTCACTCTCTGGGTAATGTCTGACTGTAGGTCTCTGTGTTTGATCCCATCTGCTGCAGGAGGAAGCTTCTCTGCTGATAGCTCAACAAGATCCNGATATATGAATATAGCATAATATTCAGGGGTCATTTTATCAATACATTTCCCCCTTTTTAAGAGTAGTATTATTTGGTTTTACCCTAGATGACTGGGCTGTTTCTTCTCAGGTTCTTGGTTAGCCAAGCAGTGTCAAGTGTAGGTTTCATCTTGTGGAGTGGCTTACTGCCACAAGCTTTGTGCCACCATTGTCCTAGCATATCTTGTAGGCAAGATACCATTGTAGATGAAGGGTTTGTGGCTGGGCTGGTGTTTATGTTTCTCTTTTGAGAGCATGCAGAGTACCTTCTTGTAACAAAGATGNTGGAACATGGAGTGAAGCCTCTATGTAGGCAACAACTTCACATCTCCAAGCTCAGTGATTACTGTTGATGATGAGTTAAGCAATGGAGCCTTGGTGTCAGTTTGTGAGGAGCAGCCTATAGTCTTGGCAATAACCTGGATTGTTTACGGCCTCCATGGGGCCTTTTGGCCAACAACCCTTATTTTTCAATTTCCATCTACCGTGACATATGTAATGTACAACTTATCTTCTCTGTTCCTGGATTCTACATTCAATAGAGAAGATAGAAATTCTGGTGTCCTTGAAAGCTATCATTTCATTTACAAAAGAAGCAGTTCTAGCTTCTACTATGTGTCCTCTACACCTATATGTATGCAGACACCATCNTGCAAGGCACAGANTAACAGTCATGACCTTAAACTCATCTTCTATGTCAACCCAATTGTGCTTTCTCTTCAAGAACAAAATAATAATGTGATCACTTCTAATCTTAGCCCTGTATATTTATTTACATCCTTTTCNATCTGGGATAGGTAGGACCTTGTCNGAACTAGAATGAAATGGATATGGAAGGTCCACTCTTGGACACACATAAGTTTTATAAATGTCATTGAAGTTTTATAATGAGTAAATATTGCTTTTGGAATAAGGCCAAGAAAGCATTCATTTCAAATCCTGTATGATATTTAATGTTCAGGAATGAAACAATCGGTTACAGCAAAGAACTTCACGACCAACAGGCACAGGTAGAACCAAAAGCTCTAAACACGTTCTAGTCTATGTTTGGGACTTGCACATGAATCCCCAGTGTTGAGCATCGTTTATTCTAATTCTATCTAAGGAAGGATTTAATAAAGAAAAGCAAGCAACTTCACCTGTGTGTCAGAAGCTGGTCCCCTGCCAGATCATAGCTTGTCTCTTTGGGAAGGTGAAAAACAGTCTGGAGATGTGGGGAGTTCTGTACACAGCAACTTAGTTAGTTGTTCATTTTCTCACCTCACATCTTCCTCTCAAAATCATTAAACCCTAATTAATCTTGAAATAACTTCTGAGGTAAACAGATGTAGTAATTGTGGAGAGAGAGGGAAACTGTACTTCAGGGACTGGGCCTTCCTTCCCCCTGACACTGTGACAACATAAAACTTGAAGTCTGCACNACCTGATGGNAGCCAAGAGCCCCACAAATCCTGACAGTACAAATAGGACCTGGCAAGTGTCACCTTCCCAGAGCTGCTCTGGAGGCTGTCTGCACCACAGAGGTCCAGGTGAGTTCATGGAGGTAAGATCTTCGATCCCCTCACCTGTGCCATGGAGAGTTTCATTACAACAGAAATCTCTCTCTTTGCCTAAGCCAGGGAGCAGTTGAGAGGCTCTGTGATCCTCAGGACCTCCACTTTCCTTCTGACCCTGAGGAGGCTGGTCTCTGACTCCAGAAAGGCCAAAGGAGACTAGTTCCCGGAGATACAGAACTGGAACAGAAATGCTGAGGCATTGTTATCCATCCTCAGGCTGGAGGATCAGGACAGAGCTCTGCTGGGTCTTGGCATAAGGTTTCTTCCTTGGTTTTTGTTTGTTTGTTTGTTTGTTTGTTTGTTTGTTTGTTTGTTTTTCCTTGAAGGAATCAATAGTACATAGAAGATTCAGATGTCTCTCAAACTCTGATAGCAATCAGGATACACTCCTGTAATGTCAGCGCTAGAGAGACCGAGACAAGGTAATTGTTGTTCATGGCTACCCTGGTTTACATAGGGAGACTCTGTCTCAAAAACAAGAAGACAAAAGAAAAACAAATAAAATTTCTTGTTTTTAGAAACCATGTTTGTCAGCATTCTGACTCCAACAGTAACACTAGTGTTAGTATCCTTGGTGCGTTTCACTTTTTATGTGTTTCCACTTTTCAAATACCTGCACATGTTTTCCTTTACAATAACCTCATAACTCCTAATTTGAGGGTTTTTCTTTGGTATCCATCCTTAGTCCCTCCAGTCTATCACATAATATTATACATACTTATATCGGCTACAGTCTTTGTGTGCTGGCAGGTATGGAGAAATATAAATCACTAATGTAACAGTTATTATTACCATCTTGAGAACTCCTGCTATCAAGGATGGACATTGTGAACTAGCACATCCTGAAATAGCTCATTTTAATTTTATCCCAGTGTTAAGCAGCAAAGAAAAATAATCTGTTTTGCTTTTGTTTGCTTGTTTTTTAGAAAACCAGGATGGATGGATGTATCCTACATCAGCTCCTTGGGGTTCATTTCCAGACAAGGAATCATCCATATTTCTAAACACAAGTCCATCCTGTCTTTTAAATTAATTTCCTATAGTATTTTCCAGTATAATGTGGAAGACGAGTTGCCTCTCCCTCCTCTGACAGTCCACTCCAATAATCACTTATTAGAAGATCAGAATCTGTTCTGAAATATGATTGAAACTTTGGGGGTGAAAAGAGAGACGATCAAAAAAGTAGGAATCCCCAGGAAATCAAGCATTAAACAAACAGAAAATGTTAATATTTTCCATTAGGATTTGGGGTGAATTATTGAAGGAATTTTTTACAGATTCCAGCCTGTGACTAAACACTTCACTTTTATTTAAATTATTAATGAATGCTGATATGCCTGCTATTAATGTCTGGAGCATATTTCATTATATGCAGATACTTGGGATGCTATTGTGATTCTAGGATGCACTGATAATGAAGGCAATAATTACCCCTCTGTCACAGGAGCAGTTGAAAGGCAATAACTCACATTTCTAGAGTCATTAGACAACATAAACGCAAACCTGGGAACACAGCTTGGTTCTTGCAGGTCACTGGAGATATCATGAAAACACAGACAACTAAAACAGTCATGTAAGTTTCACAGGAATAATGGAACAGGGGCATTCCAAGCACTCAGAACACACAAACCCATGAAATATTCATTTTTCTCTTATTCTAGAAAAGGTGCCCAAAGCTTACCATAAATCCCTGAGAAATGAGAATGGAGCCTCTGAACATGAAGAATAACATCGTGCCGAGATCTAAAGTTCTGGAATCAGCTCAGACTGATGTAGAACAAAGCAGCCTGCCTGATAAACAGGTTGGAAAAGAAACAGGAGGAGAAGCAGGCTGCAAAGCAAACTGACATAACTGCTGCTCACAAGGCCCCACAGAGGCAAANGCCACCACGGCCTCTTAGATGGGGAATCCTGCTCACACCAGTATGCCCCAACCTACTGTGCTGTGTGTAGCCAATACTGAGGAGTCCTAAGTCATAGACTGCTCTCATCCCATGGCAGCACCTATCACCTCATTATTCCCCTTCTTCCATCCAGCTCATCATCATCCCCTACTGGACAGCTGAGCCATGCTCCCTTAGATGTCCTGAGGTCACTCACTAGAGTCACAAATGCCCTGAAGTCATCCACTGGGGTCACAGCTCTCTGCTACCCAGGTTCCTAGGAAGCACTACAGGGTTCTGCTAGACACCACCACACCTGCAATGGTGGGCGCATGAATTTTTCAGCATATCTCTTTATGACTCAGATTTAACTGTCAGGTTCTGTCTGGAAAGATTACATGATTTGACTTGACATTGAGGACTAACTTAAAAAGTAACTAGTAAATGTTTATATGGAGTGCGGTCACAGAGTGGTCAACACAGGAACTTTTAAAATGTTAAGATGTAGAAATAAATGTTCTAAAACTTTGAAGCCAAAGGCAAATTTAGAAATTGTTATGTTAGCAAAGATGCAGGTAAGAAAGGAATATTAAAAAAAGGAGGAGACAGTGTGGAGAGTAAAGTTACTAGATCTGAGATATGTTACAGGTATTGACCCAGCAGGGTTTCCCAGTGTCTGTGAGTGTGATGTGGGGAAGGCAGACAGGTTCAGTGTGAGCCTCAGGCTTTGGGAATTGTGTGAAGAAATATGATGAAATATAATGAGAAACAGAGGAAGAAATTTTGGTTGGAGAAAGTTGGAGTCTATTCAACTATGCTGAGAGTTAACTAGGAAAATCATGTATGAAGACAGATAGACAGAAGGACAGACAGAGAGACAGACACACAGATACACACATCTTGAACAAGTCAATTTTTCTAGTGTAGAACTCAAAAACAAAAATCTCCTTTAAAAGTTTAGATTTTGAATAGCAGTTCCCAAACTCACCTGTCAGAGCATACACAATATCCCAGAGTCCACAGTGGGAAAATTGAGGCTTTCCAGGACCTAATCTGCATACATTACAGGTGTCCATTGCTGTCTCTGGCACACTAGACAATGCTTTTGTGCAAAATGTGTTTTTCAGATCCATGTCTAGCATTACTGATGCTTTCCTGAAAGAGTTTTTGCATCCTGGATACAAAGATTTCTACCTAGGAAGGAAGAAATGGTTTTGAAGTTTATTAAGGAAATAATTTTCCTCTTAATGACTATGGTTGGCACTCTGGGGAATATTTCTGTTTCTGTGAATTATATGATGAGTTGGTGGGGAGGCCCTGAAAAGAAACCCATACACCTTATTCTCATCCACCTGGCTTTTACAAACATCATAATTCTTCTTGCAAAAGGATTGCCAAAGACAATAGCTGCTTTTGGTTTGAGAAACTTCTTAGATGACATAGGCTGCAAGATCCTCATTTACATGGGGAGGGTGGCCCGTGGTGTCTCCATCTGCACCAGCAGTCTCCTCACTGTGGTCCAGGCCATCATCATCAGTCCCAGAGCATCTGGGTGGAGCAGGCTCAGACCAAAGTCTTCATGGCACATCCTTCCATTCTTTTCATTCTTTTGGGCACTCAATGCTTTAATAAGTCTGAACCTAATCCATACAATCACAAGTACAAGCCTGAATATATCCCAGCTTAAGAGTGAAGACAACTATTGTTATTTTATGCTAGAAAGTCAGAAAACTAAGTGGATTGTTCTCCCTCTCATGGTCCTGAGAGATGCTGTGTTTCAGGGTGCCATGGGAGGGGCCAGTGGCTACATGGTATCTCTTCTCCACAAGCACCACCAGCATGTCCTCTACCTTCAGAACTCGGAGCTTCTCAACAGAACTCCTCCTGAGCTGAGAGCTGCTCAGAGTGTCCTCCTTCTGATGCTCTGTTTTGTTTTCTTCTATTGGGCTGACTGTGTCTTTTCTACATTTCTAAGTCTCTCTTTAGTGAAA
>LZPO01028714.1:6331-17430 GCA_001675575.1 Neotoma lepida
AAACAGATTCAAATAAGAGCCAAGCTAAAGCTGAGCATTCAAAACTATAAGTCTCTGTGTCATGATGTGGTCTTATTTTTTCTGCAAAAATGGCTTTGGGAAATAACTACAAAGCAGACTTACCTGGGTGCTTTTACTTCCAGGCCCACAGGGAATGCAAGCCTCCTTGCCATAGACCTGATGGATGGACAGGTAGGTGTCAGCTGAGCACTCCTTGCACTGGTTGGTTTCTTTCTCGATGTAGTGGCCTGGGGGGCAGGGTACACATGATGAGCCCGACTGCTCAGAACCAAGGGCACAGGCACGGCATGAGGATGCCACCCCATCAACTGCATTAGTGGCTGTGATAGAATAAATCTTCACCACATCATTGATGAAACGTCTGTTCTAGAAAGAGAGCAGAAAGAATGACATCTGCCTTGGAGTGCAACTGTACAACCAAGTTGTGTTTATGCTGACATCATCCAAGTAAACAGAATGTTCCAAACAGATAGCTCGTGAATGACACTGGATTGCCATCACTCCCATTTTGTCCTTCTAAATAAAAAGCCCTTAAAACTTGACACTAGGAGCCACTTTCTACAGCCACAGAATTGCAGATGTGTTGCTGCGGTTGACATCCGGGACGTTTAACTGGCACAGGCAGTTACAGAACAGCAGAGCAGCTTTACATCTCACCTTAGCTCACTCATCTCAATGATGCGGTCAAATGCTGGAAAGTCTGGCAGGGTGGGAAACCCTGGAAGGTGAGGACCTCTTCTCCTCACTCAGACACTGTGAGACTGATGGACTCATGTCACTTCTCTGAGCCTTCTTCTCCCTCTCCAGCCCTTCCCCTAAGCGACGCATTCTAATCTCTAACAAAAGCGTGTCAAAAGAGCAAATATCAAAAGATCCTGAATCCTGCTGTGTTTTTCCTCTCACGTATAAGATTAATTAGGGTCTGGTTTTTCTCACTCTAGTGTACAACGTAACACCTGCCTGCTTACTGCTTTTCTTCTGGACCAAGATGAAAAGACAAAAAGGAGGAGGTAGAGTTCATCCTCTTATGATTATGTTCTGAACACTAAGTAACAATGCCTAAAGAACAACTGAAGTCATGGAAAATCTGAGGCCTGGGTTCCCACTGAAAATCTGAACAGAAAAGAGAAAATACACTACACATGCCACCACAGCAATGAAGATACTCTAAGCAAAGATTCACCTTGTTTTCATTTTGATACAGTGACATCTGTGCAGATACACAACAAATAATAGGCCTGGGGCTAGGGAGATGGCTCGGTGGCAAAGTCCTTGCTGTCAATGGGGGGAGGGGGTTGAAGAGTAATAAAATGGTTGGAACTTACAGGACCTGAGTTTGGTTCCCTAGCAGCACCATAGGCTTTTAACTCCAATGCTGGGGGGCTGGGGTGAGACAGAGATCTTGGGGGCTCTCTGGCCTGCTAGTCTAGCCAAAATAGCTGGCTCTAAGTTCTGTGAGAGACCCTGTCTCAAAAAAACATAATGTTGAGAATAATTAGATGACTTCCAGTACTGACTTCTGATCTACATTTGGATATACAGACACAGGCAATGATAGCATAAAGATAGCACACACCCATGTATATATACTACATACACACACACACACACACACACACACACACACACACATACACACTCCAAAAATAAATAACCAGCCATCTAGTATTAAAATATGAAATGGAATGTTCATAGAGAGGATTAGGTCTATACTAGCAATGAAAATCAAAGAAAAGCAATGGTTATCTCTGTTCTACCAGCCTATATACAGATACATTCTCTCTAAAAGGAGATATTATCATAATTAAAGACATAAACCCACACTAGATCATGACCCTGAAACAAATATTAGATAGTTGGATGGAGGAGAATAGTTATGAACCTTCTCAGCCTCAAAAAGATTTAAAAACAAAGTTCTAAGTAAAAACAAAATTGAATTTTCTCTTAAGCTTCAACAATTGTATTAGCTCATAGCTCATAATAAATCAGAGATTTCTTGTCATTCCATCCATTTCATACATCCGTACTCTCAAAAAAAATTAAAATTATCATTTTTTACCTATTCACAACATAACCTGATGCCTGACTCCAAGAAGTGTCTTCTCCAATTTGAGTGACAGTTTGTATATATCACAAGTGGGCATCATCTTTGTGTTTTAAAAGAAATAAAAATTATGGGATCATATTGTTCTGTATCATGGCATTATATATGTGCATCTCATAGTGCACCTTTAAAGTTCTCTGTTCCCTGTATAGAATTCATAGTATCCTATGTACAGGTTATAATGCTCTACATGGATATCATGTTTTCATTCTTTGACCTCATATTTCCTTGTATAGAGTTCATAATGCCCTGTATGATGCTCATGATGCAAGTTTACCACTCACAGTTCACTTACAATGGGCTTGTGTTGTACCTTTAAAGGATTTATAGTCTCCTGTATACAGGTCAGAATGTATTTGCACAGAGAACGCAGCTCACCTGCACAGTTTGTGATGACGTCAACAGAGCTCATATTGACTTATATAGACTACACATGCCCTTTCTTAGCTCATAATACCATGCATGAAGCACATGATGACATCTTTCAGTGTCTCCAGAAGAGATCAATATGCTCTGAATAGTGATCACACCCAATGGGGGAAGGAGGTTGAAGAGTAATAAAATGGTTGGAACTTACATCTTGACCTTGATTAGTTCTCTGGAATGCCCATGTAAATGTAAATGTTGCATTCTTGAAGATGATGTGAGTATATGCTTGCTTTTCTTTGGTTCCTCCCCATGATTCCACCACATTGGTACTTTTTCTATTTATATCCTAAAACAGTAGGGAGATATTTACAAATAAAGCACAAACTCAGTAATAAGACAAATACACATCCATTACAAATATGTCTTTTAATGGAGAAAGCTGTGTAGGATTCATGACGGTTTCTATCACACACTAGCTGTTTTAACCACACAACTCCCAAAACTCCCACAAGTATACTGTCAACAAGATGAGAAAGAAATCTAAAATCACAGTATGTTTAAGACACACACTTGGAAAACATTACTTAAAAGAGAGTTCCTCAGACTCCTCATGGAAAACATCTAGGATCCGCACTAAATAAAAAGCTTCCCATGTTGGGGAATATTATTTTATGGTGTGTTTCTTTTGTTTATTTTGCATTTGTTTAACTCTGTGAAGCTGTGTTACTGTGCCTGTCTAAAACACCTGATGGTCTAATAAAGAGCTGAATGGCCAATAGCAAGGAATGAGAAAGGATAGGCAGAACTGGCAGGCAGAGAGAATAAATAGAAAGAGAAATCTGAGAGGAGAAGAAAGCAAGAGAATAAGGAGAGGAGGATGTTAGGGGCCAGCCACACAGCCACACAGCAAGCCACAGAGTAAGAAAGATTTATTGAAGTAGAAAAACATAAAAGCCCAGAGGCAAAAGGCAGATGGGATAATTTAAAGTTAAGAAAAGCTGGCTAGAAACAAGCCAAGCTAAGGCCGGGCATTTATAATTAAGAATAAGTCTCCATGTGTATTTATTTGAGAGATGGGTGGTGGGCCCTCCAAAAGAGCAAAAACAACCAACTACATTCCCATTTGTGCCTTCTTCCTTGAGGGATTTTAACAGAAGCATTTGTGTAGGAATTTTGAGTTTCCCCTGATTTGTACTTGCTGCAGGTTCATCCGAGTGAAGGCTAAAGAGTGTCATCCCATGCTCACGAAATATTCTCTGAATAGTATCTGGGGCCCATGGAGTTTCATTTATAAACTATTTTACTTCTGATTTTCTTAGCTAAATTTCAGAAANTAATCATGCAGATTTGAGCTATTCCCACCAACATGCCACCATTAACATGACTTGAAGGCAAATACAATGATAAATGTAATCATATAATTTATTTAAGTTGAAAATGAAGGTAAAGTCTGAAGTTGTAAGTTTTCCTGTAGAATTCCTGATAAATAGCTCATTTCCATTAGTTATTTGGGATTATGGAGATAGGTTGGCATGGCTTCAAAATTTGTCTCTTCCTATAATATGGACATAAGGTATTATTAAGCAACAAATATGCCAACAGGAGACACATCTTGGGTTCACACCGTAGATAACAGTATGGAAAAATGATTTCCACATATTACAGAAATTTTATTACCAAATAACCAAATTATCATACTTGCCATTTATAAAAATGAGTTCATAGCATACAGATGGTGTTTCATTAAACATTATTCTCAGTTATAGGAAGTAAAATTTATTACCTTACTATAAATAATGTAACTTTACATTGTAAAGTACTATTTGATATCATATTATTTGTGATTTAATTTGATAACTCAAAACTCCTAAGAGAAAACCAATCACATAAAGACTAAAGGAAGCTATCGAACTGCTTTAAGCTACATCTCTGCAATGATTTATAACATGTAAGCTTGGCATGATGGTACCCCTGGGAGGATGGGACATCTGGATCACAAGGTTAGATAGTGAAAACCCGTACCAAGAGAAATGAATGCTTTGTGAGCCTCATTGTACAATTCTTAGTCATTTCTTTAGGTATTTAAAAAAATAGTTTTGAAAGTTCTAAGAAAAACAAGAAAAATGGTTCTTAATCCAATTTATATAAGTAAATTCAAACTTGAAAGAGAATAATGAATGTTGAAATCTGCCATCAATCACTTACCACCATGAAGTACAGAACACAGTCAGCTGAGCAGAGGGTCTCAAAGACAAACGTTATTCTTCCTAGCTCAGAACCTGTGGCTCCAGTCATAGATGTTGGTGGTCTACATGACAGATCAAAATTGCAGTATCACTAATGTATTCTGAATGCAGTTTGAAATAAAATTAAATGTGTTCTCACTAAACTGAAAATCCAGCTCCTTTGTTTACTAATCTACTGCTTCTTGAGGAAGCACAGATCCTTCCTTTCTCAGTCTGTGTGTCCACACCTTTGCTCTAGGCCATCATGATATGCTTGACTCTCCTGCTTGTAAAGAGACTCACACTGGGAAATCTCAACATACAGGCCTAAAGCAAAGACATAAATAAATGTGTAACATGCTAACTCACAGATAGAGTTGAGAAAAAGAATAGACAATTAAACAGCAAAATTGCAAATGTTGTGGATTTATCACTTTTACTCATTTTAAAATGGTTGTCTTGGCTGATGGTATGTTGACAGTTCCTTTGCAGAGCACATGCCTCATGTGACTTCTTGCGCACAGACCTATCACCTCACAGTGTTGGCACTTGTTAGCACTCCTGCAAATGAATGGCTTAGACTAAGTCTTCTCTGGTAAGGATCAACAAATCATGTTTATTACAACCAGGTTTGGTTGTAATGCTGTTAAAACATTTCAGCTTTCTCTAAGGAACATACATGACTAACATTTATAGATTCTTAGTGACCAGGTCTATAGATTCCTAAATATCACAT
Organism: Neotoma lepida; assembly: GCA_001675575.1. NCBI lineage: Eukaryota > Metazoa > Chordata > Mammalia > Rodentia > Cricetidae > Neotoma > Neotoma lepida. The sequence goes on from LZPO01028714.1 coordinate 11,787, forward strand.
ATCGTTCTCTGAATACTGTTGTTTATTCGATAACCAAAGCACTCCATAGAGCCAGTCTTACTCCTCTATTTCTATAGAGGAAGTGAAGATTCCCGTAGAAAGGACCGGCGCCCCTTACTTAAATCCTGGGATGTGCAAGGTTAAGATGAGGTAGTCATTGTCAGAGCCTCCAGCTCCACTCTGGATGTGATCTCCAGCCACCTCCCAACCTAAAAATGATAAAAGACATTTTATTAGTGAAATTTCATTAATTAATAACAAAAATGTTAAAATAAGGCATATAGATGTTAAGCTCAAATTTAGAAATATTCTAGAAAATCCCATATTTTTAAATATCAATTGTAGACTCGATGCAAAAGTTCACTTCTAGATACCCATAAAGACATTCTGACAGTACTACCTTGTATACAAGTTTTTCAATGTGAGACAAGGTGACAGTTTTCTCAGTGCAGCATGACTTTCCAACTGAAACAGGTGGCCTTTATCCATTCTAACACGCTAAGATGGACACTTAGTGTGGGAATGGACACATTCCCACTCTGCTGATAGGCAATGGAAAACTGAAAGTTGAAATTACTAAAGATTTAGGGTCAGGAGTTCTTTTCAGTTTACTCTATTTTTTTTTCATAATTTAACTTTTACTAAATGTCAATAAGTATGGCATACATGGAACAGTAGATAGTCCTCCCTCCCTGAGGAATAGGAAATGTGAGGCATACACATGCTAACAAGTGCCAACACTGTGAGGTGATAGGTCTGTGCACAAGAAGTCACATGAGGCATGTGCTCTGCACAGGAACAATCGACATACCATAAGCTAAGACAATCACTTTAAAATGAGTAAAAGTGATAGATCCGCATATAGCATTAAGCAAGCTTATTATCTAAGGGCAATACTTAGCGTTGATACATCTCCAAATTTTATTTACTACTTTAAGAGATGTAATACAGGCATTCATATCAGTACTAGCTAGGCAACGTGGCAATTTGCAAATACAATAATTTAAAGGAAATTAGTATGTTGAATACACACTAATAAAACATAATAATGCATGTTGAAATGTTGATAATTCTGTTGCCTAAAGATTTCCATGATTGAAAACAAAGAAAAGCAGTTATCAACTTTTAATTCCAAGAGTTGAGTAACCATAAAACCGTGTGGCCCAGTAAGAGGAAAGTGTGGGTAATAGGAGAAGAATTTAGGTTAAGACAATGACTGTGACAATGGTAAGGAGGACCAAGATATCCCATGCAGAACAAGTGAATGCTGAGAAAGGAAAGACTGTGGTTATATTTCTAAGAACACCTCTTCAGATCTATGAATACCATGAAGAAGAACAGAATGTGAAAGAAGGCCAAGGAAGAGGCAGCAGCAAGTGGATTGTGTGCAGGGGTTACTATGCTTCAAGTAGAAACAAATGCCTCACATGTTTCAATATTTCCCAATTCAAAGTCCACCAACTTCCCTCATTTTTTGTCTGTCCTGACCAAGAAATATAGCATTACTGAGTCAGAACAAAAATTAAAAATTCTGGAAATATATTTTCAAATTTTTTAATATACTGTTTCAGTATAATGATGACACACATTTTATTCAATTGAGCTACCTTATGTTGGTAAAAATTATTCTATTGCTGTGAAGTGAGATTATTTCCATCTGTGTTTTTATACATGACATCCAATGAATCCATTCATGAACAATCAAATTGTCTCCAATTTTTAATTTCTCACAGGCAAAAATCCAACATGTAAAAATTTGCTCTTCATCCCTAATATGCAACTTTGTCAAATTCAGACTTCAGGAATATGAAAATTCTCCATCCACTCATCCAACTCAGTCTGAACACACCCGCTTTAACTCTCCAGCCTGGAGGGTGACTCCATCCTCAGCCAAGCTGCCCCATGACATTCCACTTGACCCTGTTGTGTGCTGTTCATTACAAGAATGGCACAGAGACTCCAGATCACAAAGATACACACCACTTTTTACCTTTGTACTTTTATTTTTCTTTACAGCTTGTGAGTAAATTGGTAGCGAGTGAGTAAACCAAGTATTGGTGTGAGAATGAGTCTTCTATAGAAGTTGTTGATAATCTGTTTTAGTGTGTGAGCACACACATGTACTAGTCCTTCTGTGGGTTCATTCAATTCTCTTGTTTTCCTAGTATTATTTTCCTAATTGATCTTAAATTTCTGACTTGAAATGCAATCATAGGACACATCTTAGGAATATCACCTCTCCTAGCCAGGTAACTACTATAGTCTTTCCTCTTCTCTCAGGGGATAAATTCCTAAAGATGGTATTATTGATCAATAAAGAATACTTTGTATTTAATGTACATCAGGTCTTGGTCTTTCACTCATCTATTGGTTCAAAATTATTCAAGCCTCTATTTTTTTCTGTTGCTCTCTATACTCATCTGAACATCTCATCTCCTATGTTCCAAGTCTGTTCTGTGGAACTATTGATTCAAAACCTGCAATTTTAAAACTGTGTATATAAACCTAGGTACAATGATCAAATACAACATGGAGAAAGTAAGATGATAAAAATGATGATGAGGTGATTAAACTAAAGGATGGATTTCATTGTTAAATCTTGTTGTTTAGAACACCTGCTGCTAGTGTCAGATTTTAAAATGAATACAACCAACAAGTATTGTTGAAAGAATTCTGCTACATTTGTAACTTTTCAGTGAGCAGGATTCAGCTGCATCTTATGAACACAATCACAGGCTTCATAGGAAATGGGAATTTGAAATCTTTAACTTTTTACCATGGCACAGAGCTGAACCAGACCAAAGTAACCTATGACTGCTGTGGAATATTCCTTTGCACTGTGTGAATATATGTCACTGTCATTGGTTTAATAAAGAAGCTGACTGGCCAATAGCTGAACAGAATAAGGTTAGGCAGGAGAGCCAGACTAGAAGAATGCTGGGAGGAAGAAGGGTAGAGAGGAGTCGGCAGTCAAATGCAGAGGGAGCAGGAGATGAACGTGCCATGTACTAAAGGTACCACCACGTTACAAAGCATAAAAAAGGAAAATGGGTTAGTTTAATTTGTAAGTGCTAGTTAGTAATAAGCCTGAGCTATCCAGCCGAGGATTTGTAAATAACATAAGCCTTAGTGTATTTATTTTGGAGCCTAGGGTCCCCACGAAAACTCTGCCTACATACTACTGCTTAAAGTGGTAAAAGATGTAGATGCTGTTACCTTCCTTGCTACATCCCTTCTGGTATTTGTGACTGTAAATGTGAGCTTCAATGTCTACTTCAAAAGTGACTACATAAAATGCAAGATTTATACAGCAGCCTCCAACCCTCCAACCCCCTATGCACACATCTATCCCCAGGAGATAAACTCTGAAACCCCACAGTGGACACAGCAAGCCCTACTATTTAATACCTTTTCTATCTTAGCACTTACCACATGCTGCCATTCAATTCCTGCCATCTGAGGTGTGAGAGCAATGCTAGCATGGATGTGATTTTTCCTTTTTCACAGTTTAATGGCTAAAAGCTTTTTCTTACCATAGATTTTTAGCAATTTCAGCAAACAATTTATGTTCTTTCTTTACTAAGTTTGAGAACTTTTGCATTTTCAGCTGAAAGGGTGGTAGGGAGGGAGGGCGGGATTAGGGAGCAAGCCAGCGAGGGCAGGTTTGATAGATTCTGTTTGGCATGTTACTTGTGGTTTGAGATTATTATTAGGAATTATTTGAACACAGATATTGTGAACCATGAGCACTGGGTCTAAACACCAAGATGCTACTAAGTCACTGATGGACAGGAAACAGATGTAACCAGACAAAGGGATAATTAATGCACACCGTAGGCTGGAAAGAAAAAAAATGGGAGGAGGCTTCATTAGGTACTTAGAACAGTTTGCTATTTAAAACCTGGTTTCTGGAATTTCTACTTGACATTTACATACTGTTATTGATAATACAAAGCTGGAACTAAAGAAAGTGAAGCCATGGAAAGGAGAGAAGTACTTTAGTCTTTATTACTTTAAGAAAACCATCTGACTGGTTACTGGATTTACGTAAGGGCTAGGATGGACACATAGCCAAGTAAGACAAAGTTCCTCACAAAAGTGTCTGATATTTTTAAAAAGATAAGTTGGAACACTGTAGTGGATAGCTATGTTGGCTTTTAGCTGTAAGGCAGCCCCTTTAGCCAGGCAGCTAACAGCTCCCTTTTAAGGTGTGGTCAAAACCTGAGCCCCTTAAAAATCTGGGATGCTACGTGACCTCTCTCTCGCTAGATCGGAGACCGAGCTAGAATTCTCCTCTGGATTGTGTCGTTCTCTTGTTCGTCCCTGCTCCCTCCCCCCTGTTCCGTAAGTTGTTTCTAAAATAAGCTATCTTGATAAAATATATAAATAATTGAGCTGGCCGTATAATTGCNGTAATAGAACACAAATGGTGTTTTTTGCTGCCACAACAGTTAAGATAGAGATCAAACTCACCATTCATTCCATCACACTTGGAATTCCCAACATTGAAGCAGGAAGTTTTCATGTTGGCAGGAAGGACATTCCACCATTTATACTCAAACCCAAGCGCTGGCTCTGTTCCTGCTGGACACGGCTTGCATTCTACAGAAGATGGGTGAGTAAACAATCACATTAGACTGCATCTGGACAGGTCTCTCTGTGCCAAGCACCTCTAAACCACAATTAGCAGAAAAATGTGAGGGAAAGATGTTACACCACCAATTCAAACATGATCTGGAAAATGTTTCTAGATAGAGTCTAACGCATGTGTGTGTACTTGGTGGTTTTGAAGAGTACCAATGCATGGGTATATGTTAGGTGGTTTTGTTTGTATAGTGCTTCATTGTATGTTTACACACACACATACACACACACACACACACACAACACACAGAGGCAAATGAATGATCATCCTTATTATCAACAGTTAGCCAACAAAATAGGGTCATTTTTCAAAGAATAATTAAATATACTATTTTTAAAGGAGATGGTCTCACATATACAAAATGCCAGTAAGACGTTTCTCATTAGATGGTAAATAAATCACGATTTCACAGTCCCATTATCAGTATTTCTCAACTCTTTTTCCTCCCAATGAAATAAGAAATGTGTCTTCTAAAGACTGCTCCAGAAAATCAATTGAAAACAAGGTCACAAATCTATTAATATTATTTTTCTAAAAGTGCAGTTCATGATAGACACCCTACCCTTCGTNCCGTCTGAAAATGTCCCCGGAGGGCAGGGATGGCAAGAAGAAGATCCATTGTTATAGAATCCTGGGTTGCAAGGGGGACAATCCTTCTTCTCTCCAGAAGGGGGCAGTCTGATAGCATCTGTGAGGTCCTCCCTGCAGATTTTTGGCTCTATCCACTTGTACATTATCTGTGTCTGGAAAAAAAAAATTTAAATTAGAACAAAAAGCAAATCATACAACATCCTTGCAACAGAGATGATAAACTGACAAACTAAAAAACACAAACAGTGGAAGAACAGAGTAGGGGGTTGAGAGAATCTAAAACAGTTGACAAGGTGACATAAAAAGAGGACACTTTCACTAACACGGTACAGAGAAAGTGAGAATCGGTAGGAAAATAATGTGTGTGTGTGTGTGTGTGTGTGTGTGTGTGTGTGTGTGTGTGTGTGT
>LZPO01028715.1:0-13455 GCA_001675575.1 Neotoma lepida
TTTGTGGAAGGCCTAAGGCATCAAGATGACTTTGGAGAAGGCCTTATAGCACAGTAAGAACATGAGAAAAATCCTTAAGCCCAAGTGAGAACATGAAGAAGATTTTAGGCCCCAGTGAAAATATCAGGAAGGTCTTCAGATCCAGTGAAAACCTGCTGAAGGCCTTATAGAACCTGTGAGAACTAGGAAAAAATTTTAGGCCCCACTATGACCTTGAGTGACACGTTAGGCTGCAGTGAGGACCTGGGCAAAGCTTTAAGATCCAGTGAGAAAATTGGGAAGGTCTTAGACCACAGTGAGAACCCATGGAAGGCCTTAGACACCAGTGAGAAACTGGGAAGTTCTTAAGTTCCAGTGACAAAATGGGAAGGTCTTAAGCCCCAGTAATAACCTGGAAAGGCCTTGGGCCCNAGAGAGAACATGGGGAAGGCCTTATCCCTCAGTAAGTCTGTGAGNCAAGTCCTTAGATTACAGTGAGAACCTGGCAAATGCCTTTAGCCCCAATGAAAACCTGTAGAAAGATTCAGGCCACAGCAAGAACATGAGAAAATTCTTGAGACACATTGAAAACCTGGAAAAGGATTTATAGACCATGTGAGATGTTGGGAAAATTTTTGGGCCCCAGTGAAAATCTGAGTAATGCCTTAGGCTCCAGTGAAACTCTATGAAAGGATTTAAGAGCCGGTGACAANCTGGGAAGGCCTTAGGCTCCAGTGAAAACTAGTTGAAGGCTANNTAGACCATTATGAATCTGGGAAGGACTTAGCCTTCANTGAGAACTTGCAGAAAGGTTTAGGCCACAGTAAGGACATGGGGAAGGTCTTCATATCCAGTGAAAACCTGTCAAAGGTCTTACAGAATTTGTGAGAAGTTGGGAAAAGTTTTAGGCCCCAGTGAGTCCCTTTGTAATGTAATACCTTAGGCTTCATTAAAAATCTGGGCAAGGGTTTAAGAGCCAGTAAGAACATGGCATAGGCCTNAGATGNCATTTGAAAACCTGTGCCACCCTTAGNCCCCAGTGAAAACCTATAGAGGCCTTATATAGCAGTAAGAATCTTGGAAGNCCTTAAACCCCAGTGACAACNTGGGAAGGAATTATGCTCTNGTGATAACCTGTGAAAGAACTTAGGTCCTNTTGAGAAACTGGGAAAGTTTTAAAACCCAGTGAGTACAAGGGAAAAACTTTAGGCCCCAGTGAGACACAGAGGAATACCTTAAGCTCCAGTGAGAACATCTAGAAGCTTTTAGACCACAATGAGAATATGGGAATGGCCTAATGCCACATGAGAATTTGGAGAAGGCCTTAGACCTCAGTATGTAACTGGAGAAGACCTAAAGCTCCAGGCAGAACCTGTTAGAACATGGGGACAGTTTTATGATCCAGTGAGCCCTGGTTTAATGCCTTAGATACCCATGAGAACCTGGGTAAAGTTTTATAGCCCAGTGAGAACATGGGGAAGGCCTTAGATTCCAGCTAAAACCTGGGAAGTCCTTAGGCCCCAGAAAGTACCTGTAGGTGGTTTTAGGCCCCAAGAGAACCTGGGGGAAGGCTTTAGNACTCAGTGACAATTTGGAGAAGGCCTTAGATTGTAGTCAGAATCTAGAGGATGCCTTATGTCCTAGTAAGATCCTATAGAAAGTTTTAGGCCCAAGTGAGCAGCCAGAGAAGGCCTAAGGCCTCAATCAGATTTTACAGAACACCTTAGATCACNGCAAGAACCTGCAGAAGGCCTTAGAGCACAATGAGAACATCTGAAATGTTTTAGGCCCNGGTGAGAACATAGAGGAAGGCTTTCAGACCCAGTGAAACACTTTCCAAGGCCTTATAGAAACTGGGAGAAGTTGGGAAATTTTTTTGGACCTACTGAAACAGTGGGCAATACCTTAGGCTCCAGTGTGCAAGGCTTTAATAGCCAGTGAGAACATGGAGAATTCTATAGACCCTACTGACAATGTGGGAAGATCTTAGGACCCAGTAAGGAATTTTAGAAGGCCTTTGATAGCAGTGAGAATCTATGAAGGTCTNAGGCTCCAGTGACAAACTTGGAAGAGCTTAGGTCCCANTGATAACTTGGAAAATGCCTTATGCCCCATGATAAACTACAGACTACCTTATGCCACAGTCAGAACCTATAGACTGTTTTAGCTCCAGTGAGATCTCGGGGAAGGCCTAAGGCCACAATGACACTTTGCAGAAGGTCTTAGATCTCAGGAACCTGGGGAAGGCCTTAATCCTGAGTGGGAATGTGTAGACAGTTAGGCCACAGGGAACATAAAGAAGGCCTCAGAACAATTAAAAAGCTACAGATGGCTTTAGAGAATGTGTGAGAACTTGGAAAAACTTTAGGTCCTGGTGAGACCTTCCATAAAGCTTTAGGCTCCAGTGAGAATCCAGGCAATGCTTTAAGACCCAGTGAGAACATGGAGGAAGGACTTAGAGAGCCCAGTGAATACTTGGGTAGACCTTAGGCCCCAGTGGCAACCTTCAGAAAGGTTGCCACTGGGGCCACCATTAAGAATCTGGGAGGGCTTAGATCTCAGTGACAACTTTGGAAGGCCTTAGATCCTATTGATAATCTGGGAAAGGAATGGGTCCAAGTGAGAACCTGGGAAAGGCCTTAGGTCTCAATGAGACTTCAGGGAAGGACTTAGATCACAGTAAGAAACTGGAGAAGGTCTTAAGCATAGTGAAAACCTCTAGGATGTTTAGGCTCCAGTGGGAACATAGGGAAGTCCAAAGGCCTTATTAAGAGTTGGAAGAAAGCCTTAGAATCCAGTAAGAACTTGGAGAAGGCATTTAGCCCTCTTGAGAAACAGAAAATTTTAGGGTGCAGTGAGAAGCTAAGGAAGGCATTAGGTTCCAATGAGAACTTGTGCAAGGATTTAAGACCCCTGGGGAAGGCCTTAGGCCATAGTGAGAACATGTGGAAGGACTTAGACACCAGTGGTTGGGCCTCATAAGGCCCAGGCGTGAGGCCCAGTGCAACTTCCTGAGCCTAACTCGAGTATTGTGGGGCCTGTGAGGCCCAGTGTAACTTCCTGAGCCTAACTAGAGTTTGGTGACCTGTCATTGGATGGCGACTCCCACTTAGGAGTGACTCAGCACAGCCCGATCACCAAGACCNCCTCTACATAGCTACTGCTATTGTGGAGAAACCTCATTGGCCCTCTACCCTTACCCCATCCCACGTCACCCCAAGACCCCTTTCCCTTCACCCCACCCTGTATAAGCCCATGCCTAATTCAATAAAACGGGTTCCTGCTTTGATAGACTCCCTGTCCAGTATGTTTAACCCCAGGGGATTGAGGGCTGGGGCGCGACATTTGCCATCCTGCTCAGCTCCAGGGAGAGACCAGCCAGACTGGTTCTGCTTACGCCCAGACTGCCGGTGGCGATATCGACAGCTAGTGAGAATCTGGGAAGGTTTTAGGCTAGAGTGACAATCTGGGAAGCCCTTAGGTATCAGTGAGAATCTAGGGAAGGCCTTAGGAACCTATTGAAAGGCCCAGGACCCAATGTCAACCTTGGAAGGTCTTGTGCCTCAGTGATAACCTGGGACATGTCTTAGTTCCCAGTGGGAACATAGGGAATCTTTAAGACTCAAATAGAACAAGTGAAAAACAATAGATCCCACTAAGACACTGAGTAATGCCTGAAGCCCCAGTGAGAACCTGTAGAAGATGTAACACTCACTCCAGTGAGAACCTGCAGAAAGCCTTAGAAACCAGTGAGAGTCTGGGAAGGTCTTAGCCTCCATTGACAACATGGGACAGGCCTCAGGGACCAATGATAATCTGGGGAAGGCCTTAGGCCTCAGTCAGACTTTGGTTAAGGCCTTAGATTACAGTGAGAATCCGGAAAAGGCCTTAAGCCCCAATAAGAACCTGTAGAATGTTTTAGGCTGTAGAACCTGTTAGTATTTAGCAGCGCTGTGGTTACTGTGTGAGAAAAGGTCACAAGGCACGAAAAAACCCAGTATCAGAGCTTTATAAGAAAGTGTGGGGGGAAGAGGGAGAGACGAAGGGGGGGAAGATGGTGGGGAGAGAGAGACAGAGAGAGAGAGAGACAGAGCGTGGGTGCATGTGGAGAGAGGAAGAGAGGAAGAGAGACAAGGGGAGGGAGGAAGAGGCAGGATTTCCCTTGCATATGAGCATGTGAGGTCACTTAGCTGGGAGAGTGGCCAGGAACTCCAACATTCCAGACTCTTTGTTTATTATAAAAAAAGGCAGGTGAACAGGAGTGGGGGCGCTGTGTCTCCCAAGAACTGCTTCCAGTTGACTTGATGGGCGTTGGAGTTCTCAGGGTGTAGGGAAGGGGGCTTCTGAAGTAGCCAGGGTGTCCTGGGATGGTGGATTGTCCTCTGCTGCTTTGGAATTGTCCATCTTTATTGGCTTAGGAGTCTGGCTGATTGTGTCTGAGAGAGTGCTGGTGAGACAGAGAAAAGCTTAGAAAAAAGTTTTTAACTTTTGAGGGGGACCTAGGGTGAGGGAGAAGATCCCAGGATTAGTAAAGTTTGGGTTATACTTAATTCTGAAGCAGATCCATTTTGTCCAGATGAATTCAAGCTGGTTTCTTGAGCTTAAAGAAATTTTTTAAACATATTAAGAAGCAGCCCAGACCCTCTTTGGTCTGTGGTGTAAATACCTTTGCACTGGTACTGTTTCTTACTGCCTGGATGCATGCTTGATGGCTCTTGTCCTTCAGCTCTATGGTGGACCCTGCAACAATTAACTGAGAAGTTAATTAGGAGAGGGAACCAGGAAGGAAAAGCTTGTGGGTTGGTACCTTGTTCTTGTGGAATTGGTCCTCTGGAACATGAGAGAGCAGGGTCCTGTCTGTGGCACACTGTGCATGAGGAGGAGAAGAGGCCCTGCTGACAGGTCTGGAGTAAGGCACATGGGGGGAGCAATGAAATAAAGCTCCTATCTTGGCTAGAAAATCTCTTCCCATTAGGGGCACAGGGCAGGTTGGCACAACTGAAAATGTGTGAGTGAGAGGGATACCCCTGAAAATATAGTTAAGTGGTGGGGGTCTGGTGAGGTGGGTAAGGCTGTCCCCCTATCCCGACAATAGGGAAATGAGAAGGAGAGGTAGACCCCAAGACTCCTCCAGGACTGAGTAGGTGGCTCCAGTATCCAAAGGGAAGGTGATGGATTGGCCCATGCTGTAACGGCTATCTCAGGCTCCCTGTGAGCCCATGACCAAGTCTAGGAGATTCTGGTCTGATGCTTCCATGCCACGAGGTGCACAAGGGCAGTCAGTGTCTCTCTTGGTGGCACTTTGGACAAGGCCCAGTTTGGTCCATGTGGGGCAGGGCAGGCACAAAGCTTATTGGCCTTCTCTACCACTTAAAACAGGGACCTGGAGGCCTTTATGCTGACGCCAGTTGGGTGTCGTGTGCCAGTATTTGGCAGTTTTGTTTACAGGCTTTGTCATTTTTCCCATNGTACTTTGAATGCCACAAACTGAGACTCTGCCTGTGGTTGTGGGAGGGGCACTCTCTCCAGATGGTTAAGTCAGCCCTGATGCCGGGAAGTTCTGGGAGACATGGGATGGATTTGATCTTGTATAGTTTACTGGTTTGAGGACAGCCTTAGGAAGACTTACCAGAAGGCAGTGTGTAAACTGATCTTTGGCTATAAAGCCATCTGGATTATTTTAATCCCAATGTGGGTCCCAATCAGAAACAGCCTCAGCCCTGGGTGGGTGGGCAGGATTGGTTTGGTGAAAACCATGTGCATGCATCCTAGCCTGCTTTCAGACCTCTCTATTTCTTAGGGCAGCTTGAAGCAAGAGGAAGAGAGTGGGAGGAGTTGAGGTAAGAGTCAGAGTTGGGCAGAAGCAGCTCGTTTGATACCATATAGTCCACCCAGTACTGGAGAGCGGCATGTAACAGATAGGCAGAAGTTAGAGTTTTGGAGAACCCACCCAGTACTGAGGAGTGGAGCAGAATAGATAGGTAGATGTTGGAGTTCCACAGAGCTGCCCAGTACCGGAGAGCGGAGCGGAACAAATAGGGGAANGTGGAGTTTCGGAGAGCCCACCATTACAGGAGAGCAGAAGTTCTTTGGACCTGAGCGGAAGTCAGATATGTGGAAGTTCTTTGGAGTCAGAGATTCCCCAGGGTTAGCTTACACTTGGGCAGAAGAGAAAGACTCTGAAAGGGAGAGTTTAGTGCTTAGGTAGAAAGCTTNGAGATAAGGTAACTCTTTTTATTTGCCCATTTGCTGTAGAAGTTAGTCCAAGCAGCTGTTAAGCTGCCATATTTCTCAGAGGAAGGGTGGGAAGAAGAAGCCTTATGTCCCATGATTGCAGCTGAGAGAGAGAAATAAAAAAAACCACAATGAACCAAGGCAAGGTCCCGGACACAAAAGCCAAGGTATATAAAATAAAAAGAAAAGAACTCAATGACCCAAAAAGTCAAGGTCCCTGACGCTAGGCAGAATGAGTCTATAAAATAAAAATAAAAGAAAATGCAATGACTCTCCAACAAGGTCCCGGACACAAGGAGGAGTGGGTCTATAAATGGGCACAGACCATTTAACACTTCATCAAGCAAGAAATGGGGGTCCCTTAGCCGGCATAGGCATGACTGCCCGGGAGTCCACGGCATTTACCACACGTTGGTGAAATGTGTGGGCCCTACGAAGCCTGAGGATGCAGCAGGTCCAACAGTGAGAAATATAACTCAAACTACAGTCATGGGAAGTGGCAAGGGGTTGGGAAGGTAAAACTCACCCCTGGCGCAACCGGTGTGTGTGTGGAACGGTTTGGTGGCTGGGCAAATGAAAAAAAGTGGCAGTTGTGGGTAGAGCAGAACCTCGGCACAGGGTCCCAGGTAGGTGTAGAGAGTCCCGCCACAGGGAGAGCCTGACTTGTCTAGGCACCAAATGTTAGTATTTTGCAGCGCTGTGGTTACCGTGTGAGAAAAGGTCATGGGGCACGACAAAATCCAGTATCAGAGCTTTATTAGAAAGTAGAAGGGGGGAGAGAGAGAGAAAGGGGGGAAGATGGCGGGGAGAGAGCGAGAGACAGAGAGAGAGAGAAAGACAGAGCATGGGTGCACGTGGAGAGAGGAAGAGAGGAAGAGAGACAAGGGGAGGGAGGGAGAGGCAGGATTTCCCTTGCATATGAACATGTGAGGTCACTTAGCTGGGAGAGTGGCCAGGAACACCACCAGAACCTGGGAAAGCCCTAAGGCACCAATGAGACTTTGAAAAAGTCCTTAGATATCAGTGAAAACCTGGACAATGCCTTTAGCCCCAGCAAGAACATATTCAACGTTGTGAGAAATTGGGAAGGCCTAAGGTTTCAATGAGACTTGGAAGAAGGCCTTAGGTCATAGTATAAACATGAAGCATTCCTTAAGCCATGGTGTGAACTTGTAGAATGTTTAGGCCACTGGAAGAACATGGGGAAGTCCTTTAGACCCAGTGAAAACCTGTTGCAGGCCTTATAGATTCTGTGAGAACTTGGATAAAATGGCCTTAGAACCATCGAGACTATGGGGAAGGCTTTAGGCATCAGTGAATCTTTGGGGGAAGGCCTTATATCACAGTTAGAACCTGGAGAAATATTTAAGGCCTTATGAGAACCTGTAGTAGGTTTTAGTCTCCAGTAAGAAACTGCAGAAGACAGAAGTCCTCAGGGATACTTTGGAGAAGGCTTTAGATTCCAGGAAGAATTTAAGAAGGACTTTAGCTCCAGTGAGAACTTATAGAAAATTTTATGTCACAGCGAGAACTTGGGGAAAGTTGTCAGAGCCAATGAAAACCTGGCAAAGGCCTTATAGTTCTGTGAGAACTTGGGAACATGTAGAGGCCTCGGTGAAATCCTGAGTTATACCTTAAGCTCCANTGAGAATCTGGCCAAGGCTTTAAATCCAGTGACAATCTGGCAAGGCCTTAGGCCCCAGTGAGAACCTGCAGAAGGTCTTAGATATCAGTAAGAAGCTGGTAAGGCTTTAGGCCATAATGAGAACCAGGTAAGTCCTTAGGCCACAAAGAGACTTTGGGGAAGGCCTTAGGTCACAGTGAGAAACTGGAGAAGGCCTTAGGCCACAGTGAGAGCATCCAGAATGTTTTGGGCTATAGTAAGTGTTAGTTTTCTTGCTGCTCTTACCCTTGGAAGAAGTCACAAACACAGCAACTGGGAAGAGAGAGCTTTATCGAGAGAGAGGGAGAGATACAGAAAAGATGTGCTCAGGCCTGTAAGAAACACTTAGAAAGAGAGGGTGGGGTAAGCAGAACCTGCCTTTTAAGGACTGGTCCACGCATGTGCACTTGGGTCTGAGTGGCTACTCCATGCATGTGCAGATTATGTGGTCGCGCTATGCGTGCGAACTACAAACTACACGACCATGTAGTGCACAGGTTTACTTGGGGGGTGAGTGAGGGAGGGGAAAGGGAGGGGCATGACTATCATTCCAGACTCTTGGTCTTTATAAAAGATGGCGGACGAGAGGGTATGGGGGCATCGTGTCTCTCGAAAACTGCTTCCAGCTGACTTGGAGGGCGTCGATTGACTCTTGGGTGGAGTAGAAGGGGGCTTCTGAGGTAGTCAGGCATACTGGGATGGTGGACTGTCATCTGCTGTCCTGGAGCTGTCCATCTGTCCTGGCTTGGGGCTCCGTTGTTGGTTGTGTCTGGGAGAACACACCTGGATGTTCTCAGTGGTCCTCTGCCTCTGGCCCTATGGTGGTCCTGTAACAACTAGCTGAGTGCTTAATTAGGAGTGGGAACCAGGAAAGAAAATTCTGTGAGTTGGGACCTCACTGTTCTGAAAATTGGTGGCAGGTGTGGATCCTGGTGTCCTCTGGAACTCAAGAGAGCAGGGTCCTATCTGTGTGACTGTGTATGAAGAGAGATTTTTGTGGGTTAGAGGTGAAGTGAAAGGCTTTAGATGGGACAGGTGAATCCAGTGAGGAAAGCCCTCGAGCTTAGCAGCTGTTGGAGTTACAAGAATTACTTGAAGGGTCCCTGNCATTTAGGAGAANAGGATGAGGGGCGCTGGCCTGGAGGAGAGAGAAGAACCTGATCCCCAGTGTGGATTGGGGGTGGGCAGGAACTGCCACATGGCTGAGGTAAGGAATGGTCTGCGAAGTTCCATAGAATAGACCTGAGATGACAGAGAAGAGGAGTTAACAGGCTATCTGGAAGAGATGAAGATTTGGGAAGGAGGCCTGATGTTAAAGCCGGCCTCCCATACATCAGTTCAAATGGGGAAATCAAAAGCGGCTTTTTGGGAAAGGCCCTGAGCCTAAAAAAGCTAGAGGCAATAATTTCACCCAGTTGAGGTAAAGGTCTTGTGACATCTTAGTAAGAATGGATTTTAAAGATCGGTTGGTGAGCGCCACCTTTCCTGAGAACTGAGGACGGTATGGGATATGAAAACACCAAGGAATATTGAGAGCCTTAGCTAGTGTCTGAGAACTCTGGGAAGTGAACTCCGGACCATTATCAGACTGAAGAGATGCAGGAATCCCAAATCGAGGAATGATTTCTCGGAGAAGGAGATCTGCAACTGTCTGAGCTTGCTTATTAGAAACTGGGTATGCCTCCATCCAGTTTGAAAATGAATCCACCATCACAAGGAGATATTTAATTCTCCTGACAGTGGGCATGTGGGTGAAATCGAGCTGCCAGTTGGTCCCTGGAAGGGAGCCTCTGGCCTGGGGGGGGGGGGAGGATGACTTTTATATTTTGTATTGGGGTCTGTCTGTTGGCAAATTTCACAAGAGGAAGTAATGGTTCTTAAGAACTGTAAGTCCTCAGAGGTGGGCTGCAAGTGAGCTATTACAAACTGAGACAGAACAAGACTATTAGGGTGAAAGAGCTGGTGTAGACAGGACAGAATTTGCCTTGTGTCAGGAGTTGTCTGTGAGGGTGTGGGCTGTAATGTATGGATTCCCTGCGGTGGGTGGGGTGAGTCTTGGCCCTGAAGGGCCACTGTTCTGGCTGCCTGGTCAGCTTGATTATTTCCCTTGGAGATGACAGAACTGTCAGTTTGATGAGATCTGCAGTGTGTAATTCCTATGGCCTTGGGGAGGTGGGAAGCTTTTAGCATGGCCATTATTTGGCCTGAATTAGATATGGATCCTCCCTTTGTTGTAAGGAGCCCACGCTCTTTCCAGATAGCAGCATGGGACAGGAGGATATGGAAAGCATATTTGGAGTCTGTGTAAACATTTAGGGATTGCCGCCATGCCAATTGGAAGGCACGAGTGAGAGCTATCAGCTCAGCCTGTTGGTTAGTAGTGTGTGTGGGTAGTGCCTGTGCTTCTATCACCTCAGTATCTGACACTATGGCATAGCCCGCTTTACGGGTCCCCTCATGTAAGAAGGAGCTGCCATCTATGTACCAGGTATGAGTGGCCTGGGGCAATGTGCCCTCCTGTATATGTGAAGGGTGTGGCAGCAGTTCCTCCAAGGTTTCAGTGCAGGAATGAGAGGGAGAATAGTCAGTGTTAGGTTGAGGGAGAAGACTTGAGATATTAAGAGGTGGGCAGGTTTTAAAGTTGAGTGTGGCATCTTCCAGTAATGCCACCTGGAAAGAAAGAACCCTGGAGGGAGGTAAACTTTTGTAAGCCTTTATAAGTTAAGAGATGGGACAGGTTATGGTGAGAGTGGACAATCGTAGGTGACCCAAAGATTAGCTTTTTTGACTCTCGAATAAGGAGTTCAGCAGCCACTAGGGTGCGAATACAGGGTGCCCATCCCTGAGTGGTAAGATCTAGTTTCTTTGACAGGTATGCTACAGGTGCAAAGGAGGGTACCAGATGATGCCCTAGGGTTCCAAGGGCAAATCCCTCCCTTTCTGTTACATAGAGGGAGAAAGGACGAGTTAGATCTGGAAGATGAAGCACTGAAGCCTGAAGGAGAGCCTGTTGGAGCTTCTGAAAAGGTTTAGTAACAGGGTGAAGAAGGGGCTTGTGAGGGGAGCCCTTGGCTGCCTCGTATAAGGGGCGAGCAAGAAGAGAAAAGGATGGAACCCAAGACCGTAGGAAGCCAGCTATTCCTAGGAAAGACAGAATCTCCTGTTTAGTAGAAGGGACTGCAAGAGACTGAATTAGGTACTTTCTATCTACAGTAATAGCCTTGTGAGTTGGAGTAATAATTAGACCCAAATAGGTGACCTGGGGAGTGGACAGCTGAGCTTTAGAAGGGGATACTCTATAACCTTGGCTGGATAAGAAATTTAGGAGAGCAGAGGTGTTAGTTTGGCTAAGTTGTAATGAAGAGCTGCAGAGTAGAATGTCATCTACATATTGTATTAGCTTAGAGCCAGGGAGAGACAGAGAGAGCAGGTCAGAGGCCAGAGCCTGACCAAAGAGGTGTGGACTGTCCCTGAATCCCTGTGGCAGGACAGTCCAAGTCAGCTATGTAGACAGGTGAGTGTCAGGGTCAGTCCAGGTGAAAGCAAAGATATTTTGAGACTGAGGGCTGAGAGGAATAGAAAAGAAGGCATCCTTGAGGTCTAAAACTGAGAAGTGAGAAGTTCCTGAAAGGATAGTGGACAGTAGAGTATAGGGGTTAGGCACTACTGGATGGAGAGGGACCACTGCAGAATTAATGAGTTGAAGGTCTTGAACCAGGCAGTAGGTTCCATTAGACTTTTTAACTGCCAGTATAGGGGTGTTAAAGGGTGAAGAGGTTGGACAGAGAAGCTTTTTCCTGAGAAGGTCAGAAATGATAGGCTTAAGTCCTCTTAGGCTCTGGAGTGAGAGAGGATATTGAGCTTGAGTAATATACCTGGTAGAGTCCTGCAACTGGATAATGACAGGGGGCTGGTGCTTAGCAATGGAAGGATTCTGGGTGTCCCAGACCTTGGGGTCCACCTGAGAGGCTGGCAGGGGAAATGAACTGTTAGGGTTGGTAGGGTGGGTGGCTAGGAGGAGGAGGAGAGGAGCTGCTGATGAATCTGGAGTGAGGCAAATGTGGGGAGCAAATGAAATAGAGGCTCCCCGTTTGGCTAAAACATCTCTTCCCATTAGAGGTAGAGGACAGGTTGGCACCACTAAAAATGTGTGTGTAAAAGGAATGCCCCTAAAAATACAATTGAGTGGTGAAGTCTGATGAGGTAGATAAGGTTGTCCTCCTACCCCGACAATAGGGAGTCAAGAAGGAAAAGTCGGACCCCAAAACTCTCCCAGAACTGAATAGGTGGCTCCAGTGTCCACAAGGAAAGCCATGGATCACTCAGCCACTATTATGATTACCCTGGGTTCCCTGTGTGAGATGGGTATGGCTGGGCTGGGAACTGGGCAGCTTCAATCATCTTTCATCAAAGCTAAACCCAGGAGGTCCCCTGGGGGTTGATCCTGATTTTTTGACCCCATGCCACCAGGTGCACAGGATCAATGGACCAATGCCCCTCTAGGTGGCACATCGGATAAGGCCCTGGTGGTGTCCTTTGGGGGGCCTGGCTGTGAGCAGTGCAAGCCCGAGCCCAGTGACCTTCTTGCCCACACTTGAAGCAGGGACCCGGAAGCTTTCGGGGAGCTGGTTGGACAGCTTGTGCTAGCATTTGGCATTTTTGGTTTTGGGCCTTCTCATCTCTCCCATGATACACCTTACATGCCACTGCTAATTGTTCAGCCTGTGGGGTCAAGGGGCCTCTCTCCAAATGTTTAAGCTTAGCCCTAATTGTCAGGGAAGCTCTGTGAGACAAAATGGGTCATAAGTAACTGCCTGCCCTCGGACTTTCAGGGTCTAAGCTGGTATATTGAAGGAGGGCCTTTATAAGCTGTTCTAGGAAATTGGATGGATTTTCTCCTTATCTTGAATTATAGTTCTTAACTTTTCATAGTTTATTGGCTTAAGGGCAGCCTTACGGAGGCCTGCCAGGAGGCATGTGATGAATCTATCTCTGGCTAGAGACCCGCCCTGAATATTATAATCCCAGTGTGGGTCTATGTCTGGAACTGCCTCAGCCCCTGGTGGGTGGGAAGGGTTAGTCTGGTGTGTTTCATCTGCATGTGTTCTTGCCTGTTCCCAAACACACCTGTGCTCCTCAGGAAGTAGATTATTAGAAAGTATCATATATACATCATGAAAGGTGAGACTATAAGATTGAGTAATATATTGAAATTGTCTAATAAAGGAAGTAGAATTAGAGGTATAGAAACCCAGTTTTTGTTCTATCTGAAAGAGAGAATGGGACATGAACTTTTACCAGTCCATCCACCCCAGCTACGTCTTGCAAGGGGAGAATGGTCTGTGGGTTGGCATGGCTGGGGTCAGATCCCTTAGCAGTCCGAGAGCAGGTAGTGGGAAGTGTGAAGGTTGGAGCTAGAGGNAGGCTTTTGGAAGCGCCTGGTACTGGAGGAGAAGAGGAAGTCAGAGGAGGAACCAAAGGAGCAGTGGCAGCCCTGGGGGTGGAGGTTGGAGCAGAAGGTCAGAAAGGCGGAGGTTCGTTGGCAGGGTCTAGAGTCAGAGGTTCCTCAGGTTCAGGAT
>LZPO01028716.1:0-24313 GCA_001675575.1 Neotoma lepida
AACAATAGTGATTTTCTAAACTTCTATGTAAAACATATGATTTTGAATTCAGGATTATATTTATAGGGTAAATAATACATGTTTGGAAAGTAGAATAAAAACAGTAGTTCAAAGGTATTATGCATAAAATATTTATTATTTAAAGACCTATACTGACACTGTAAAAATAACACTATTATTGAAAACTACAGGAAATAAACATAAGCATTCAGTACATCTAAATTACAAAATCTGTAATATTTTTCTCATTAGTTTTTAATTAAATGTACCAGCCATTTATTATATCTTTGTCTAAGTCATCACAATTTCCAACATTATTGTTTCAAGTATTATAAACTCTTTTTCTAAATACATAAAGAAGTAAAATTATTTGAAGAAAGAACCCATACCATTGTAAAGAACTGTTTCAGAAAATCTCTTACTTTTGAAAATAGAAATAAATGCTTAAATTTATGTAAGAAAAACATGGCATTGAATAAGATAATTTTCAGGGCTGTGGAGATTGCACAGTTCACACATGTGCCTGCCACACAAGCATGAGGACTGGTGCTAAGTTACTCCATACCACTTACAAGTGCAGGGGTGGTAATGAAGCAGCTCCAGGCATTCTAGCTAACTGAAGAGTGCTGGTTTCAGATACAGATCCCCTTCTCAAATGTTAAAGTAAAATTCATCAAGGAAGATACCTGACATCACTTCTGATCTCCATATACATAAATACGCACATGTGCATTTACATGTACCCATGCACACATAAGCATAATGATAATTTTTATTTCTTAGGGTTATTCAAAACATTTAATATTAATATAATGCCAAACATAGCTATTTAATGGCAGAATAATAACCTGATTAAATGTCATTAGGGTTTTTTCTGTTACAACACATCTGGGAATATACATATGCACACACACAGTACACACACACACACACACACACACACACACACACACACACACACTCATTCTAACTCAAGGGGTCCTGAAACTTGATCTCTTCCTGTCACAGTGGTAGAATTAATAGCATATGTCAGTGTACATGGTTTACCATCACCCTTNTTTAAAAGAGCAAAAAATGATGTGTTTTCTTAAAAACTAAGATCTTTTGTGAAAATAGAAGGGGGTTTTTGGGAGTGGGACAAGAGAGGATAGTGGAAGGAGAGGTGATCAAAGTGATCAAGGTATGTTATACATCTGTACGAAAATATCACAGGGAAACACAGTGTTTTGTTCAGTTAATATGCACTAATAACAGAGAGGAAAAACAGCCTTTGTTTCATTTACAGACAGTGTCTACTCACTTAAAATTAGAAGTAATTATGCATATATTCTGTATTCTAATACAATCTATAAATAGCAATTATAAAAACACATTCTTTTTCTTTCAATGGCATTCTCTAAGTAGCTACCACTTTACATTCATTCCTGATACTTACCCATTAAAATGCAATGGGAAATCTGACAAAAAGAGGCACCATTGGTCTGTGTGACTCTTTATACACATAATTAATGATTACTGTTCTGACAACACCCCACCTTTTTACATGGTTGTATAAAGAGTTCATTTTAAATTAATTGACAGCACTATGGAATAAATTGCTTTACTATGTGCTTAGAGAGTCAAGCAGACCAATATCAGTCATAATTGTATTCAAATTGCTATATAGGGCTTGTGTGGGTGAAGGCTAGAGACAGAGTTCTTTTGCACGGGAGGCAGATGTGAGAAGACTAGAGATGCTGAGACCAAACGTTCTGTTGAGTTCTCCAAGAGAATTTTTTTTCTGTTGTTTTTTTCCCCCACAAGGGTTTGGATTTTCTGTAGTGATCCAAACTGAATGCTTATGTTACAGTTATGTTACTGTATATCTTTCGTGACCCGGAGTATCATCCAATAAGTATTTAACAATATTGTAAGTTTTTTTTTCTTTTCCTATTGTTAAATTGGGAGATACAGAACTAACACTTCTGATGTGTGCTGAGGAAGTAAGAGAGGCTCACTACTTAAGGTCTTTGGTTGGGAATGCATGGAGTTTACCAATACAGAAGAAAGGGGAAATTGATTCTAAATTTCAAGTCTAGGATAACAGATATGATCTCCTCCTAAATTTTTATGGAAAAGAAAAAAATCTCAGCTATTCTCCATGTTGTGGTCCTGAATGTTACTATTGTATAAAAAGCCAGAATGATGCTAACAATCATTAAAAGGGTACTGGGAAACAAAACAGAACAAACATTCCTTCACTTTTATTAAGCAATCATAACCCTTATCAAGAGCACATTGGAACACAAAGTTGCTAGGCCACACATATTAAGAACTACTACAGAGAAAATGAAACGATGAACGTGATAGAATGGCTTCTCTCTGTGGTAGGCAGAAAACAGAAGTAAGTTTGGAAATGTAATGCTGGAGATTAGATCATATTTGTAATGCCTGAAAGGTTTTAGAATTTGATAGTATCTTGAAATTGGAATAGGTATTTCCTACTTAAACATAAGAAACTACATTTGTGTAAGTGGAAAATTCTGTGTTAATCAAATTACTAATATTTGATATGTAAATAATTCAGAGGCTGAAGTAAATTTATGATTATTGTAACACATAAAATTGTTAGAGTCTCAGTTTCTTTTAGACAATAGATCATCTGACTTTCTTCAATGTGATCTACTGATGGGAAGTCTCTCCTGCTAACACATACTCTGTTAAGAAGTGTTAGTAAATAGAAAAGGCAGACGTGTGGGTGAGATGGCTCATGACTATAATCCCAGTAGTCAGAGGTTAAAGCATGCAGATTGTGAGTTCGAAGCCAGCCTCCTGGACAGAATCCTTATCTCAAAAAATCAAAGAACGAATATAAAAGCTAAAACAATACAAAGAATTCTCTTATAATATGAAAGTCATTTCTGCTCAATTATCTTGTAATTTTATTAGCCTGTTATTGCTTAGTTTTAGATTTTAATAACTTCATTTCTTTAAGTCAATGGAAATATTTTAAAATGGCATTAGAACACTATTGAATATTTGATTTCATGATCAAGATGTTTACATTTTTTAAACATTTTTAAGGAATCTTCCTTCATTTACATTTATAGACTCACTCATGATAACTATGGGTTAAGATAACATGTAGTATGAAAGAGTCATGAACAGAATCATGTATGTAGGAGGTATTCATGATATTTTCCTAAAATCCTCATTATTGAATATTTCAAAATCCTGTCATTGATTTATTTTCTGTTTGGAAACCCTAGAATTGTGACTCATGGTGGAGATGGTAGAAGGAGGGTTCTGCTGTGGCAAATCTTAGGTTGGTATTCCATAAGAGGTCATTTAACACCCAGTTTTAAACAAACCATGTTGATCTCAGTATATTGTTATATCATATATATGTCATATATATGTCACCTATGGCATCAAGGTGGTGAACATGGGATTGGAGGCTCCTTTACTTCATTAAAGCTAATTATAAAAGTTTTGCTGTTTGTTAATAAGTTACAAACTGACTGTAGAGATGATTAAAACATTCGTGGCACCGTGCCAGAGTGTGGGAGGATTTGTAGGAGTTCAGCTTCCACACTTCGGTGCAACTCAATTGGAAAGGGACTACACTGCTTTCTTGGATCAAGCATCAGTGTGACAATGTGGTGACATCCACTGCTCTTACAGCTCTGTCACTCACCAGATGTGTGATCTCAAGAAACAACAGAGTTTTCAGGATCTTTTTTTCCTCTCTATTTGGAAGTAAGAATATGATTTTATGATTTCTGGATTTCTTACATTTTCTGGAATAAATAAAATATCCCATTTTTAAAAAGGCACTGATGTTAGAACCTCTAGAATAAATGCTGTTATAGTATAGATATATTACACTAGTGGACAAAAAACTCCAAACATGTCAGTTCATTTGTATTATGCTGGGCTTGGAAGAATTTGCAAGTACCCAGGGAATAGTCCATTTGCATGTGTTTAAGTGTTGGTTTTTCATGATGAGGAGGAGGTAAGAATTTTGTCTACCAAATGAATAGTTCATGGAAACAAAGTAAGTCTCTGGCGGTTTCCCTCCATTTTAAAACTCCCAGTCTCAAATAGATAGTGGCAATGAACATAAATAAGTCTGTGAAAACAAAATGGAAACGCAATNATCTGTTGAATCATTACAACATTGCATATACAGGAAATAATTTATTTTTGTCACATTTACTGAATAAATCATTTAGGAAAATAAANATTTTAAATTTTATTTGGATATTATAGGCAAATTCCAGCACTGAGTGAGCAAATAGTTTCTTAATCCACAATGGAATAGATGATACTGCAATAACTTTTTACTTTATGGGACAGTCACTGCTACATTAATCATCATTTACAGTTGATTGTGCCTATTTCCTCTCTGTTCCTCTTAGTAGGAGAATATAAAACTTACCAGTCATAAGGCCCTTTTCATATACACATCTATGTCAGGTTATTGTTGAGCCAAGAAATAGATTTTGAAAAAATTTGGTCTCTGGAACTATTAAGCTTATGCATAAGTGTGGACACATCCATTAAGTTTTCTTTTTCACTTGAAAGCCACAGTAGTTCAGATAATCATCACATTATCAATTACAGTTCCCAAGGAATAGTTGAATCCAGCAAATGAAAAATTATGTTTAGGTTCAGAATTTTTCTTTCTACAGAAGTGATGTTTCTGAATAATGCAAATGGTATTTAAATGTTGTATAGATGCTAAGCAGTCTTCAACTCTGTGACATGAAGATATGTATATTTTTCTTGAAATTATAATGTATAAAATTATTCACTTATGGTTGAAAGTATATTTATCTTCATGAACTCATTCTGTATTCTTCCAGTATATTTCTAAGTACCTGATAAAATGACTAAATTTTAACACATGACTTAGAGATTCACATATTTATACATATGAATTCTGATGAAGTAAAACCTTTTTCTAAACCCTAAAATGTTTTATATTGTTTGTATATTTTAAGTATTGTAGCCTTTTAGTGTAATATTTTCATTTACCTTCTTCACAGGAAAGGCAGCCATCTTTTATGGTTTCCAACCTGTTGGCTATTGACCAGTTTCTTATAAATTTCTGACTTTAGAAAACGAGGAAATGAATCCTTGGCCATGAGACAATAAACTAATTTCTGAGCCTCATCAAAGCATTTTGGAGTTGGTTCTGCAATATTCCTTGAGATGAGATCTCTGGTACTGAAGTCAATGTTAATCTGCAGAAAACAAGGTTGCATGTCATTACATGAGATTCTTCAAAACATCAGGATACTAGGTGCATGTATTGTTGAATTTTTTCCAAACACAAACTTATTTGACAAAAAATAGAAGCAAGATCATGCATTTATTTTTTACATGATAAACACATTCTTGGTTTTAAAATTTATCATAGCTTGAGAAGGGTGGCAATGACAGAAACAGCTAAAGCTGACTTTTAATATTTTAAAAAGGCAAAATGAAAATGCAAACAAGACACATTATGAGTTGAAATATCTTTTCTTTCATATTAGTTAATTTTTTTCTAACATTTTGATATGAATTCCAAATGTGTACTTTACCTAGCAATAACTATAATATCCTGGATTGTGTTTTACCATTCTCCAAATATTTAGCAAACCTTTTGGGTTCCCATAGCATTGCTTTTCTATTTTGTTTCTTTGTATTTAACAAAATGAAACAAATTATACCTTTTCTTCACCGCCTGAAGATCAAAATATACATAAGTTCAATTATATACACACACATATTCACAATTAAAAACAAACAAACAAACAAAAAAACACCACCACCACCACCACACCAAGAAACCAAAACCAATGTTGTGTCTCCAAAAGGGTCTGATAGAGTTCTATTATATTGGAATACATCATTCTCCAGAAAAACTGCTAAAGTGCAGAAATACTTCTCTATCCATATTTCAGGATATTTGAGCAGCAAAAATTTTATCCAAAGTAATTGAATTAAACTAAAAATATTCATGACATATAAAATATATTTGAATCTTAACATTATAAGCTCCCTAAAGGCAGGTGCTGTATCTCATTTATCATCATTTCTAGCACTTTGCTAAATACTCAACACATAATAAGAAATCAATAGATATTTATGGAATAGAATGAGAACATCTCAGGAGAAAATGTGAGAGCTGATAAAGTGCTACAATTAGAGAATTTGGTAAAGGAAAACTCATAAATCTCACTTATGTAGCATTGAAGTGAGGCTAAGTGATAGGTAGACAGAGCTGCAATTAAATCCAATTCAGCTCCTAACTTCCCTTGTATATAGGAAAATCAAATCTGTACTTTCAGTTTTCCAGGCAGAAAAGAGAACAAAAATTAACATATTATATATTAATATAATATTTATTCATGAATAAATATTATAAAATATTTTAGTGACCACTATTATCTTAGGGAAAAGAATAATAAAAATAATTAATTGGGAAAGAGTCATCAAAGAGCATGATTAGGCCTCATATAGTTTCCTTTGATGAGGATTTCAGGTACCCATTGATCCCAGATCCATCTATAATTTTATCCCTTTAATCAGTTTCTTTGGTCCTTCNTCAAAGGTCCCAGTAAAATATTGAAACTTCATTAAACATCCCCAAACCTGGAATCAGTTGCTCCTTCTTTGTTTATTAGGGCACAGGATCATTTTCAAATCTATCCTCTAACATTGATGTCTAGTCTATTGATAGTCAGATAATGTAACAAGAGGGAGATCCATCGATGGATCCAAATGACTGGGGATGTCTATTATGTGCCAAATGCTTTCTCTATTTTGGGGAAAGACATCTGATGAAATAAAATTTATCATAGTTAAAACTGAATGATACAAAGTCAGATTTCTGACAAATAAACAGTGCAAAATCCTGATGCAGGAAAGAATTTGAAGTTATAAAGAGCTACTTGCCTGGTTGACTGGGGTGTAATATGCAAGAGAAGAAACCTGAGTTCTGAGTAGTGTGAGATTTGAAGAAGGCCAAGCCAGGTCTAGTAGGTCTTATGTGTTGTGATAATAAATTTAGCCTTCTTTGTAGTGGAATGAATGAATGAACAGTGACTACTATCAGGAGCTTGTCTTGTCTTGCAAGCACCCATTTTAATCTGTTTCTTATAAATATCTTGTATTGTAGAGATATGTGAATATAAGCTGAAATTTGTTTCTTCATGCAGAAATTCTTCAAAAGCATCATTAGTGACTTATATGCCCCTGATGATATGTGGAGTAACTTAACCTATCACAGTTAGACAGTCTCCAGAAGTGGCTTGACTGACACCAGCATTAATTGGTGCCTACTGTATAGTTATGTATTCTGTTATTAAGTCACCATTATCAACACTTTCACTATTATCATCACCATCTTTGTGATCATAATCATGTCTGATGTATGCATTCATGGTCTCTGTGGTATAGTCCTGAGTTAATTATTTGTTTTGCTCTATGTCCACTCTGTAGCCATCAGCTCTACCACTAAGATGTACCCCTTGTTTCTATGTACACTTCGTATTCTAACAAAACTAGAAAATGCCCAGCATATTCTCTATGTTTTGCTACTTCTGAGCATGTTTTCCACATTATCTTGTTTAACAAAATCACTTTTCTCATGTAAGTCTTCCACAGGACTTTTTGTCTTTACTACATTCAAGTAATATTTTCCTTGTGGGATTATGAGCAGAATAAAAAAAATTATGAACTTGCAAAAGGTTTTCCATCACAGAGAACCTGTCAAATATTTACACTTACTTCATTCTTTAGATGGCTAAGGACCCAATAAATACATATTGTAAAACTCAAGTGAAGAAATGGTTGTATATTTATTCAAAATCATTATAAAATTTAAAAAGAATTTCATTTAAATCCATTAATTCTAATTAATATTATTACCAAAATGTATTCATTTCTGACAGGCTTGTTTCCCAGCCAAGGAACTGCCAACCTCAGCTATTGATAACTCAGTGATGAGTATATCTTTGTTCCCAGGAGATAATCAGTTTTTTGAAGATGTGTCTTGGCAGTTCAGCTTAATGTCAGTGACAAAAACATCACACCTACTTTTATATAAATGTCATTATTTTTTCTTCAACTTGTTCAAGCTTGACACACAGGAGTCATCCCTGACACCTCTTTATACTCTAATCATTATTGTGTGTGTATGTTTCTGTGTCTGTGTAAATTATGCCTTTGATCTTAGAACTTCACAGTAATTTTTTTTCATTTTCACTCTTGTGTCTACAGTTTAGGTTTTACTAACCTCTTTTTTTTCTCTTTGATATTTCATATAAAATCTTTTCCTCTCAATACTGTGTAATGTATTACCATATAATTTTTACAAAATGCTGTTTATTATATGAATATATGGAATTCCATTAATTTTCTGTGATATGTATGTGAAACAACCCACTNTGACATCTGAGTCACAGTGTCATAGAAGAGGTGTCTCTGTTATTTTCTTGTTATTAAGCACAATTTTGATGTAGAAGTCTTAAGAAACTAGGTTTATGTTTAAACAGATTTGCATATGAAAGCTTTAGTTATTGTTAAGAGTTTAATTTTGGTTATCTGAGAAAGGAAACTTGTTACAACAAAGGCACTCAACAGTTCCAGGAGTGGAAATTAATCTGTCTTTTATTTTCTATCTCTTCCATTTTTTTTCTAAATTGTTCATTTTCTACATCTCTCAAAAATATCAGCAGACTGGATATGCATTTCCAGTATTCTGTCCTCTTTTCTTTCCAGTTTTATTTCCCTTAGCAACTCTGTTTTTTCCGATGACAAAAATTTTGAAAATGGATTCAATTCAAAAATAATTTGCAAGAATATATAAAGATGATTTTAAATATGAAAACAATTGCAAATAGAATGTTAATACTAATTTGCTAATTGTTCTCATGTGCATCTTTTATGTTAATTGTCACATACAACTGCGAAATGATTACATTTATGTTCCTCATTGTTTAGGAAAATGTCATTTAGAGTATTTATTAAAGGGTTGTATAGAACTGTGCTAGAATGTGAAGTTATGAAGAAAATCATGATGAAAAGTCAATTTGGAGGACATATTTTGACAAAGCAATCCAAGAGAAAAAAAATACGCTTTCTAGAAGCGGGTCTCTCCCAAGAAAATGAGATTTGAAATTGGCCTTTGAAGTATCTTTATGAGTAGGAAATATGAAATCTGGGGCATGCCTGTAGGAGGGACTCCACTGAAAGAAGCCTGCTGGGCTTCAAAGGAGGAAAGGCAAGAGCTGGGTAAGTTAAGCAGGTGGAAGGCCCTGGAGCACTATACTGCTTTTATGTATAGTGAGGATAATGAGGAGAATTTTAAATAATGTGAACACGTGTTTAAATAGTTGCTAACTCTGAGTGGCCTCAATAGCAAGGTCTGAATATGAGGAAGATGATCTAGAAAACTTATCACACAGGTAGGCAACAGATGGTGGCTGAGGGAAGGATGCTGCAAGGATCCTTTTTGGGGAAAATCTCATGTATTTCCCAAACACATTTAGTAAGAGGGCAAATAGGACTTATTACCCAATCATTATGAACTGACAGCACATCTTAAGAATGTCAGGGTTTGGGGCATATTCTAAAGAGTGATAGAAATGCTTATTAGATATGGACTATGAGAGAAAGAATGAAGAAGAATGAAGAGATGTTTACAATGATCTAGTCAAAACAATGACAAGTCAGATTGCCACTGAGATTTAAAAGATGTCAGTATACGAAAGCTTTGAATGAGAAATAGCACTCAGCTTTCAAAAATTTTCATATATATATTAATTTATTATATGTATTAACAATATGAATATTGTTTATATCAAAGTAAATATATAGCAATATATTAAAATATAAATGATTATTCACTTTTGCTTATATAGATACTCTTTGATTTCAGGTACTTTGAGAAATAGTATTTTATTTACTTATATTTCAAAACATTATCTTCTTTAACTCAGAGTACTACACTGCCCATCTTAGAAAACAGGACACAAGATTGTGATTCTTATGAAAGGACAGTTGGGATTTCTTCACAGCCGTTTTGAGGTTTCTATGTCTTTCCGGTTTTTGAAAAGGATTTGGTGCAGTTGACATGGATACGTCTTTGCATTGAGATGATGGTTCTCAGGATGATGTCTGTTGTAGTTGTTTAAAACATTTTTATTATATGATCCAGAAAATTTTAATACTCATGAGCATTGGTTAGCTGAAAGTTATGCAAGACAAATCCATTTTTGTTTTCTACACCAGCATTTTTATATTCTTTCAGCTTTCAACAAATTGTTTTCACAGGAAGAATGTCTTTTAAAGTGTACCTGTTGGCTCTCTCTTCTGACTCTAAACTGTGCTTTATATATTTTTACATAATTTGAATGAAAAGTTTTCAGTTCTGCTCCCACATTCAAATTATGTGGCTGTTCCTCATTTAGGATGTATAGTGCGGCAGGAGACCGCCACTAAGCAGAGGATGTAAGCATGTATAAGTAAAACGCCTTACACAGCCTGAGCAGGTACAGTCATAGACCTCATTCACAGCAGGGCTTAAAAATCACTATTTAAATCAAAGCCATCTGTAATCATGTTTTTGGTTACTATTAAATTCTATTTAATCACCACTAGCACTTCTTGTATTACTTCACTTTTGGCATCATTAAAGGCAATTGAATACCCTGAAATATATTCTAAAAGGTTACAATCAAGGAAAACATAGCCTTTTGCAGCATGTACAAGGAATCTGTGCCTGCTCAAGATCTGTATCTGCTTGTTATCAGTGGCTTTGGTGACAGAAATAGATGACACAAGTTGGGAGGCATTGCTAACACATTAAATTGGGCAAGAGAAAGGAAGAGAATAGAATTAAAAAGCACCTTGATTAATTAGACACGTAGTCAAAGCAAAGATAGAACTGAATAAAAACCAGATGCTTCTTCAACTTCTGTGGGAAAAGGAGCTGACACGTATAAAATCACGATGCACATAGATTTCTAAATATATGTTCTGGGGCTTTTTGTTGTTGTTAGTGCAGCTGGGAGGGAGTGAGATTCATGGCTTTATCACCAGCATCAACTTGCTTGTCCAGGGTTAAAAGACACAAGAGTACAGGAAAGCTTAAAGAATGCATGAGGTTTGTATTTTTAATTTGCAATGCATACTCCTGGGTCTTCCCTGGGAAGGGGAAATAGAAGAGATCTCCTGGGTGGACTCGGGGTGAGTGGGCATGGGAACTTGAGAGATCTGGTTTCCGGGGTGGGAGGAGGAGGAAGAGCACTGAAAGGATGACTGTAAAGTGGGGTTTTTCATGTAGAAACTCGATACAAGGGAAACACCTATGAATCTACAAGGACGACCCCAGATAAGACTCCTAGAAATAGTAGATACGTAGCCTAGACTGGCCATCCTCTATAATCAGGTTGGTGACTACTCTAATTGTCATCAGAGAGTCTTCATCCAGTAACTGATGGAAACGGATACAGAGACCCACAGCCAAACATTAGGCGAGGTTCGGGGAATCCCGCTTAAGGGAGGGAGGAAGGATTGTAGGAGCCCGAGGAGTCAAAAACATCACAAGAAAATCCACAGAATCAACTACCTTGGCTCACAGGACTCACAGAGCCTGAACCAACAACCAGAGAGCATGCATGGGACCACCCTCTAGAATTGTGTAGCCTGGTCTATAGTGTGACTCCTAACAATGGGGGCAGGGGCTGTCCCTAATGCTTTTACTGGCTCTTGGGAACGTATTCCTCATNCTGGATTGCCTTGCCCATCCTAAACACAAGGGGAAGTGCTTATTCTTGTGGCAACTTGGTATGCCATGTTTTGCTGATACCCATGGAAGGCCTGCCCCCTTTCTGAACAGAAACAGAGGAGGAGTAGAATGAGGGGGTGGGGTGGAGGGAATGTAGGGGGAGGGAATGGGAGGAGAAAANGGGGAGGAAACTGGGTCAGGATGTAAAATAAATAAATAAATAAAGATAACTGAAATCAAAGCTTAAAAAAATGTACAATTAGAAGAAACATTTACATCACCCCTTGTTTCCTAATGTCATATTTGAACCTGGACTCATAGTCTAAGATATCAAACAAATTAGAGAAAATATGAGAAGGAAAATGAAATATTTCATAGAAAAGAAAATAGATTTTGTATGACTGTTCATGTTTCTTCTGCCTTTAGGATAAATATCAAGGCTCCCAGTCTATGTCATAAACACTTAAAAATGAGGAGCAGATCTAGAGAAGGAATTTGAAACCTAGAAGCCTAGGCTGAAAAGATCTTTCCTTACTGATCTTGGTGGCTGGGAGGCTCATCATTATTATTTTTTTTTCCTCAACATCTCTAAAGTTCGGGACATTTTTCCTGATGCTAGTAACACTTCTCCAAGGCAATGAATAATTTTGCTGATGAAACAAGACAATTCACATAAAAGCACTTGGTGACTATTTCAGTTTCTTTAGTCATCATTCTCTATTTCTGTTTCTATCATCTACCTGTCTGTCTGTCATCATCTATCATCTCTTGCACTTTTGTGTTTTTTAAAGAGATCCCTTTAATTGAATATAGGTTAAATGATAGTGCAGAATGAAAGGTGATCGGAAAGGTATAGTAGCCTCTTTTACACCCTGCCACACAGCCACATGGTGCTTAGGTCAATTGCTTTAGGTTTAGATGGTCCTTTCTTTGACTCTAGTTTCTCTCATTCATCTGTCCCTTATTGTTCACTTCNTGTTTACTCATTTCCTTCTCTTCTCAAATCCTGGCCAAGGTTTACTACTTAATTTTTCTGGTATATATTTTCTAATCTCCAAGACTCAGTGTTTTCCATTACATAGTTTCCTCTTACTTTACATTTTCCCATCACAATGCTTGTGAAACCTACTGTAATTTTTTAAATGTTGAGTCTTCCCAATAAGATGGATAGCACATCTACTGAGGAATCAATAGTGTCTCTTTTCTTCAATATACCAGCATAGTTTGTAGTATACAATATATAAACAACTGTCAATAAATGAATAAAATGGAAGGCAACTAAGAAATAAGGGAAACCAATATATTTGGAGATAACTATTGTTGGGAGTGAACTGATAGCTATCAGTAACTGGTAAATGAAAATAATTCTCAAAGTGACTTCAACACATTGAAGAATTTACACTAAAATGAAATATGAAAATGAGTATAGGATGGAGAATACAAAGTGTTATCACAGTAACAAAGAGAAATACAGCTGCACACCTATTTTCATGGGCTCCTCTCTACCAACAAGCCACATACCTATTTCTTCACTTCAGTTTCAAACTAACTTTTTTGAAATAAATAATGCCTTTTGTCAGAATTATATGTCTGTTCTGACCAGATATTCATCTGTTTTATTCTTAATCTTGAATTTTACGCCAGTTTTCTATCTATATAAATTTCATTTTTAATAAAACTGGAGAAACCTTATAATTAAATACCTTATTCTCTTTACTTATCCTTATACCTATAGGTAAATGTAGCTCATACTTTTCATTAGAGACACTTTTTTCTTATAATAGATGAGACCCATCAGTGGTAAAATGCATAGAATAAGTAACTGTGCAGGGCTTATTCTGAACTCATGCACCTGTAATGAACACCTGTACCTAAGGCTCAGGGAGCACTGGGGCAAGGGAATAAAGATTATAAGAGTTAGAGTACAGAACACCTGCTGTAAGGTAGTGTTTTCTCAACATAACAGAGAAGTTGCATCTAATGACATCACTGGTTGACATGCCAACATGGATGAGGGATATTTCACAAGGCCCCACTCTTAGATGAAGAACTATAGGCAAGCAGTGGCTATGGAGAATGAATCAGTTTTCTTTAGGGATGAGCCCCATGAGATTATTCAAGCCCAAGTGGTCAGCCTTAAATACACGTATATATGAGCAACACTAAATGTACTCAGTAATATATGTATATATGTAGAGGTAAAGAATAAAGAACAGCTTATGAATTTGAGAGGGAGTATGGCGTGGGCAGAGTTGAAGAGATGAAAGGAAGGAGGTGGAAATGATGTAAATACAGTAGTCATATATGAAATTGCTTCCAAAATTTAAAAAAGTAAAAGAAAATAAAAAATAATAAAATAAGGAAAGAACCTATTCTTTTTTTTTGGTGATAAAATGAGACTGAATTTGGACATATTTGTTTTAATTAGTTCAAGTAGTTCAACTGCTAAAAATTGACTCAGGGCCTTGTGCATGTTCATTATGCACTCTGACAGAAGGCTGCAACTTAGCCCCTGAATTTATATAATTTATAAACACTCCATTGTGGCTTTACTGCACAGCTTTCTAATCTCACAGAATAGTTACCAGTAATAGTCGGTATAACAGTGGACTTGATATTGCTCTTAGTTTTTAAGATTTATTTTCTTTATTTTATGTATACGAGTGTTTTGTCTACATATGTGTATGTGAACCACATCAAGTCTGTGGAGACCAGAAGAGGTCTAATTCTGTGGAACTGGAGTAACAGAGCATGATGTTAGCTAACATGTAGGTGCTGGGAACCAAACTTAGGTCCTCTGCAAGAGCAACTAGGGTTTTTTATTGCTGAGTCATTTTCCCAGTCTCCCAATAATTTTTTTTACTGATGACATATATAGAATATAGTTTATAAATATTTCAAATATGTGAAAGCCATTGGTGGAAAATGAAGANATTTTAATTTTTCTATGATAAACATTTTCTCAAAGCTAATTAATATTTTGACTTTAACACTTNTAAATGTATAAAATTAATGGTGCAAAATGAAATATGAATAAGTGCAATATTGAGAATCATGTTGCCTTTGCTACTCTCAAGTAAATTAGTGAAATTTGAAGAAAAATTGTGTAATAATATTCAGAATGTCTAGTATTTATGTAAAATAGGTGGGTCATGCAATTTTCTTCGTGAAACACTTTCCCCTTAGCCCATTATGGTGGAGTTCCTTCAGTGAGTCTCTCTTTTGAGTGGAAGCTGATGTTTTGTTAACATATTTTGTGCAATGTATGTTCACATTTACTTTATTAAATCCTTAAAAGCCTGTCTTTACATCCTCAGAGAAATCTGCAAGTGATTGCTTTCAGTACTTTAAAATTTAATAGCTCACCTAGGGACATGCTCATAGAAAACTGTGATTAAAATATCATAAAAACTTTTCCACATGGTATGAGTCCTAATCCTATTATCTCATTTATCACCATTTTCATCCGCTTCGGTACATATGTTATTTTCCTGTTTTAGATGAGGAACATGAATCCCAGAGGTGAGATAGTTGCATAATAAAAAAAGGCACAGGATTTGAATCAATATTGAGATTTATCCAAACTTTAGATTCTGTGCCATATCATCACATCTCATGATTAAAGGGGGAAACAGAGAGAATGTGACACTATAAAAGAGAGGGCATGAAGTGCAGATAAGATTCCTACATCTCTCACAGAAACCTGAAAGTCCAGTTCTTGTGTGCAGTCTTTTCCTGTGAGCACAGTATTCTGACAACCATGTGATCTCAGTTTGCAGACAAGGTTCAGTAGCTAAGCTTAGTATAATCTAGCTGCAACCAATTAAAATGGATGAAGGCTGTAGCAATTTTACAGCTGAAGAAATAAAGACATGGGTGTTTGAAAGAAAAAGAGGACCTAGTAGACATCTAGACATGACTCTGCCACTGTTCGTCAGTGTAGGACTTTCTACCAAAGAAATTGGCTATAATTTAATTCTTTATTAGAGTCAGTTACACAGCTTCAGCTGAATACAGAATAAAGGAGAATAGTCTACGATGAACTCCTCTGAGATTAACTTACTGCTTATGAAAATTACTGTATCTTCTAACCTACTTATAAAAGTGGTCACATAGTCTTGTTAAGTTTGCCTTCCAGATAAATCTATACTCTTTCTTATTATGTTTTTATCTTCAACAATGGAGATAAAGTTCTCAAAGCTACTCTCCAGTCATCTGCTGATATTAGCAATACCAAAATACTTGCAATATATGAAAATATCTCAATGCTTTATATCACATTGCTAAACTAGTATGTTTCAACCTGAAATATTCTAGCTTTGATTGCTCTTTTCATAAAGTATGACTGATTTTTCATGACCCATCTCTTTAATTGATGATGCACTCTACAAATCTATAACATTCCATGGGATTAAAATCTCTCTTTTCTACAATGGCAATAATTAATTTTAAGTGTGTTTTATTATCATATGGTATCTTTTATAATTGTGGAGTTTTGTTACAGGTCAGTCACTTCTTCTATCATTTTGAATTTATTATGTGAACGGATACTCAAAAATTCTACTATCATACATATTACATTTTATATGTAATTGAAAGGCAGTAAGTACTTGAACTTAGCAACTTAGTTGGTAAATAAAACAAAATATTCAAATGTCCTAAGACATTTGCACTAGAAACAGTGAATGATAAATAATAGGAAAGAGAGTGGCTATATATGTATACACATACATACACACACACACATACACACTTTGATTTCAATGAATTTTGTCATGTTTAGATAATACTTAGGAGTCATTTGAAACAATCTAACCATTACTTGAAAAGGAACCATAATTTTATTTACATTAATTAGATGTGTAGTACGCTAAAAGCTATAAAAGTTTTATATCCTAAAACAGTAATTGCATTTTTAGCCTAATTATTACTGATATTTATTTTAGAAGGAAAGATTAGGAAAATAANCAGAGCTGTTTTATCAAAATTGTTAATTATAACTTTGAGTTCAGCTGCATTGTTTTATATTTTTGATTTTTATTTTATTTCATATGTATAGATGTTTCCCCTTGTACATATGATTATACAGCACACGTGTGCCTGGAACCCTTGGCTGCTAGACGATGTCATCAGAGTTAGTGGAACAGAAGTTACATTTGTGATCTGTCTTGTGGGTGCTGGGAATTGAACCAAGGTCCTCTGCAAGAGTATTGAGTGCTCTTAGCCACTGAGTCAACTCTTCAGTCCCTTAGCTACAGTTTTAAGACTATCTTTTCACTGGCTATTATTAATGAATAGTGTTTACTAATGCTATCTTAAAGTAGCCACTGCTAATTAGATTTGTTAGGAAGGAAAACCACTGCTTTCAAAGGAGGATTGTGATAAAATACATTTTTTAGAGTTGCTTTCAAAACCTTTTAGGAAATGACACATTAATCAGCTTGACAAATCATATATACTACCTTTTCAATTTTCCAGAATTGTTTATTGATTTTTAGGTGGTGACTTGGAAATGAATGGAGAAGGATCTCCACAGGAGTTAATGTTCTCTCCCCTAGGTGAATTCCAAACCATGCTTAAGTGGTTCTTGTTTCTTGTTTCTTGTTAGAGTTATAACAACTGCAGTAATTAATGTCCTTCTAAGAGTTGAGCTTCCCATAACTTTGTGTCCTAGATTTTATTAATGTATTTGCAATCCATGTAACTTATTCCCTGCCTATAAGGACTACTACTTTTCTCTTAGCACAAATCCTAATGTTAGATCAGAAACTATAGTAACTGTAAGTGATACAATTGTCTGTATTTTACCCCTGTAGGAAAGGTCACTCGTGCTATGAGCTAATTTGTGCTATTACTAGGTTAATACAGCTTCCTGTTTGCCCACTACATATGCATTAAAACTTTTTGCTTCATGTTATATATTTTCAAGGCATCTTTATGAACTTTAACATGTAAATTGTTTAAATACCAGTTACAATTAATGCTAGACTATTTAGGGTCCGGTCTTTGTATTGATGTACTGGAAATTAAGCCAAACACAAATGAAATTTTTTATAGCAGCAATATCATGTAAGGGTTCAGTGAAAACATTCTGGTACTAGTGTGGGGATCTGAGTTTGTGTTTCCAGGTTCCCAAGTAAAAGATGGGCATGACTAGAACCCTGAAGCTGAAGGGGTGGTGACACATGGATCCTTTGTGTTAGTTGGCTAGCCAGTGTAGCCAAAACAGTGAGCTCCAGTTTCAGTGAGAGACCCTGTCTCAAAAAGAAAGGTGGGAAATCACTTGGTGTGCTCTTCCCTGGGGAAGACTGTCTCTCTTCTCTGCTTTCCTCCATTGTCTATAGTTCTTTATGTAATGTTGAGGCTTCATGGACTTTCCTCTGCTCACTTTGGCATGTATGTAAAAAAGAAGTCATGAATTTGAAGGAGAGCAGGGAGGGGCATACAGTAGGGTTTGGAGGAAGGAAAGGGAATGGTGAAATGTTGCAATTATATTGTAATTTCAAAAATGAAAAAATTAAAAATTAAGGTGGATGATTAGATGGTAACAAACCTGGAAGTCAATGCCTGGTCTCTACATACACAGCCCAGTGAATCCACACATACATGTGCATATATGCAAATGAGCACAAACACACATGTGAACAGAATGAAAATTAAAATGTAATAACTGCTTCAAGAGATATTATCAGAATAATTCTAAGTTTCACCTCAAGACCCTTTGTATTTTTTGATCTTTAAGTTGCATGGGTGGGATCTGGTCACTTCACAAATATCTCTGGCTCATTTTCACACAAAGGCGAACCACACGCCCTTTTGAACACAGGGCATTCCTACATTCTATAAAACAGACTTCCCAGACATTAAAAATGAAAACTGCTCATATTCCACTGGTTAAATAGTTTTCTTTCACATAAATTAATTTTAAAAATATACTAGTGTTGAATATATTTATATATTGGAGCCTACTTACATTTTCTCTCTGGAAAAAGAAATGATTAGCTTACTCTTTAGACGGAGTTAACGCTATTTCTAACTGGAAACAGCCGATGTGGGCTGCAACTTCACTCTTCTCAAATACTTCACTCACCTCTTTTGGTGCATCAGCTACAATGAATTCAGAGTAAATCATCTTGGCTTTGGTAGCAATCTTTTCTCTACTTTCTGTTTTCTTGAAGTCTTCACAGGCAAGCCAGAACTCAACATTTTCTTCACTAAATTCTGATTTTAAAAATGTTCGGAAAGCA
The DNA here is from genome assembly GCA_001675575.1 of Neotoma lepida. NCBI lineage: Eukaryota > Metazoa > Chordata > Mammalia > Rodentia > Cricetidae > Neotoma > Neotoma lepida. Next base: position 19,012 of record LZPO01028716.1, read on the forward strand.
TCTAAACCAGCTACAAAATATTTAAGAACACTTTGCATCAGATACAAGATACTAACATTCCCCAAATAAGTCCATTGCATCTAATGAGCATTTACTGAATGTTCAGTGGCAAATATTTAATCATCCAGTCTAAAGTAATATTTACATATTATCAATTCCAAATTAGAAAACAGTTTTTGGGAGTAATCATAGGTCCAACATATTTTCATTTATACTTTAAAATTAACTTCATTAACAGGATAATCTGTAATTTCTATTTCTAAATCTGACTTCTGTTTCAGAGACTGTCTTGATGACTACCGGATAGAAAACCCAATGGGCCACTGAACTGCTTAGCTCAAATTAATTATGTTATAATAACCAGGGTAAAAATATATTTCTTTTCTATAAGCTTTTGAGACATAATTTCGAGCTGAGGGAAAAAGCTATGTTGGTTTGGGCTCAGAGGAGAAGAGGCAATGCTGACCTTAAATGGTTTGTGATAACTATATTGGACAAATATGATCTTTAAGCCAAGAAAGTAACTGGCAAGATATTTTGGGGTGAATGTTTATTCTCCTCTTCTTTTTTTGGTGGACAATTTTGCTTCTGAAAGTCAAATAAAGGGGATTTCCCCAAAGGTGCTTTAAGCAATGTACTCAATGTGAAATGTCTCATATTCTGCCTCACAGTCAGATTTTCTTGTGAGCATGCATCTCTGGCAACTTTGCAGTAGGTGCTGCATCGGGGTTCACTTATTTGTGGGCTCATTTCCTTTGGCTTCACTAGGATATGTATTTATAGAAAAAATCAATAACCCCAGTTACATCTTTGACCTATAATACCATATGTCTTATCCCCCTATTATTATGCATCCACTAAAATATCAGCCAAAATTCATTGCTTTGATAGATATTTAAGTCCTTGAATTGCTGCTTAGGCTCCTACTTCGCTGTAGTCCTCATCAAAAGGTGCCTTGCAGAATTCTTTTGTGAAATATCCACNGCTAATTGTAAAAACTGGTTCTTGCTCAATGTTTTGAGCTAACTATGGTTGAGAGTGTGCCTCTAGCTATGTGCTATGTTAGAAAGACTATGTTCAGATCTCCTGTTCTGACTAGACTGTTCTGGTATCTTAAGGTCATAATATTCAGTTTTGGAGTTTGCATTTGGGAAGATGTGCTTGTAAGTGAGGCTTTATGTCTGATTAGGAACATGTTCTTCAGGCCTTTTGTCACTTTTGCCTTCCAAAACCCTGGTGGTTTTCCCCTCCATCTGCCACGAGGGTCCCCTTGCAGATACGGCAGGCTGAGAGTTACCCCCTTATGTTTCATCATCTGGAAGAAGGAAGCTTATGGAAATACAAGGGATTGAAAGATTGACTGGAAAAAAAGAGAATATGAAAGGAATGGGACCTGTCAAATTTTTATAGGTTGTGGCAGGTGGAAAACAAAAGTGAAATTTAACAATAAAATAAGACACAGCTCTCTAGAACAAGATCTCAAATGTCTAAAATGCTGAATAAAAGTGGCATGATGTTTTTCTTATGTGAAGTAATGTAAAAGTGAAAATTCATTGTAAAAATGACAAGATACTAATTAAAATTCTTAGAATAAATGTTAGAGAGTGTGGTTGTTATTAATGAATGAAAATTACTATTAACTAAGTTATATGAAAATTAAATTAACTGTGCAGTAAGCTTCTCTGCCATAAAATTTAGATGATAAAATTTGTAGCAAAAGGTAAAATTTTCTCTGAAAATCCAAACTATGATGCATTTTTGAAATCCAAACATATAAGATACAGTATTCTTTAATAAAGAAAGAATACTTTGACTCTTGCCTGACAATATATTATATGTATTATTAGGGCATATGAAGCTTTTCTCCTCAAGGCAAGTGTGAATGCAACATAGAGAGATGGATGTCAGAAATCAAGAAATAATCTTGTTTTCTGCTGCTCTTCAGTTTCTAGGAAGGTCTACTCTCTGAAACAAGCCTTCTTTCCACACCTTAATTTGCATTCAAGCCACAAACTAATTAATTCTGGGGTCAGGATTCTCTGTCCTGTATTCAGTATTTCATTGACTTGCTCTTCTGTTCTAGACACATTTTAATGTGTAAACATTTCGGATAAGTCTGGACTAACACTTTACATGCAATAAAATCGATTCTTGAGGGCAGTGTACAGGATGGAATGACTTCATCTATTTAGAAGTCACAGAGGACATTAAATGGAGTAGGTAGACAGTAGGAATAGAAAGCTACCAGGAAAGCCAAGTCTACATAGAGGCAAAGTTGGCAAAAATATTTAAGTAGTTTGCTAGTCTATTAAGTGTTTAAAGGGTTATAGAGAAAGTATACCACTTTTATTTATCTTGTTTTTACAAAAGCCACATCAAATAGCTATTTAGACGAATCTATGGCTTTGGTCTCTTTTTGAGTATTTGTTGTTTGAGGGGTTTTGCTCTTTTTTGGCGGCCCACCACCCAGCTCCCAAATAAATCACACATGAAGGCTTATTCTTAATTATGAGTGCCTGGCCTTAGCTGGGCTTAGTTTCTAGCCAGCTTTTCTTAATTTAATTTATCCCATCTACCTTTTGTCTCTGAACTTTTCCCATTCTCTTACTCTGTAAAGCTTACTCTTACTCCATGGCTTGCTATGTATCTGGGTGGCTAACCCCTGGAGTCCTCCTCCTTCTCTGGCTGCTTGATCTTTCCCCATTTTCTCCTTCTATTTATTCTCTCTGCCTGCCAGCCCTGCCTATCCTTTCTCCTGCCTCACTATGGCTTTTCAGTTCTTTATTAAACCATCAGGTGATTTACACAGGCACAATAATGCACCTTCACAGAGTTAAACAAATGCAACATAAACAAAAGTAACACACCTTAAAATAATTTCCCCAACAAGTATTAAATAAATGCCCAGAGGGTGTGCATATGAGAGCAGTTGTCTCTATCTCCTCAGCTCTGTTCTGCATGGCGGTTGTACAAAAGTCATTTTCTCTGCAGTTCCCACATGACAACCAGCAGAGGACTCTAAGAGACACTTAGGAAACTTGGCTTGTTCCTTTGGTTACACACCAAAGAACATAAGAAACTGCCCATTCTAACTTAGAAAAGCTGTTTTATATCCACAACATCTTTAATAAATGCCTTTAGCTGTATTTGAGCTGCAGGTAGATTGTTTCACAAACTGCTTTAGGACTTAGTCAATAAAGACAAAATATTCAGAATATCTTAATGTATTTAATTCAATCTAAGTTTAAGTATCAATAAACAGCAGTGTAGAATGTGCCCAGCTTTATTATTTTAAGCTTTTCTGATATTTTATTACATTAAAACAGAAATATCATTTAGTGCATACAATGAATACTATAAATACGCTCTATCTTGTCTTTGTAGTCCCTCGTTTTCCTCTCTGGATGACCTTGATGGACTGCAAAGCAGATTGTTTATTAAAAAAAAAAACAGAAATTGTGGAAAACTTCACGACTATTTTGTGTGCAAAATTTAATGTCAGTGTCAAGCTATTTTATATTATTGGTCACAATTACCGTATTGAACCCTGTTCTTATGTATAAAGCATATGCATTAATTTAAAAAAATGACATGTTTCTGTATTCACTAAAAAATGAAGACCATTTAGTTGAAACCCACTAATAACTTTCTATTTTAGCTCATGAGTTTGACGTTAAGTGGTTAATTTACATTTCCTGTTGTTGATAGTTTGCATATTTCTTTCAGTTTATATAAGTGGCAAACAGCAAACAAATACATCAAATGATAGGCTAAGAAAACGACAAGATTTTTGCTTATCATTTGTAATTAAATTTTCCTTGTACTCATAACTGAACTTTGGACAAACTTAATGTACGTGTAAATGAAATCTCTTTAGACTCTGGGCCCTTAAATTTGTATACTTCAAATGCTGATCAATATCATACTTCATGAAATATTTGTCATTTTCAAGGTTTAATGAATGATGTTTAATTATCATCTTTAAAATGTACTATTGCTTGAATCTTACCTTGGTTAGCTAAGAGTGAGTCCATATTTTCAGACCATGTCAGTGTTTCCGTAGTTGGAGACCTGTAGAAACAGCATCTACCCTTGACAATAGCATTGTGATCTTTTTCTTTGATAACTTATAGTAATGCTTAAGCTGAAGATAATTTTGAATTACATCATTAAAATGAGCCAATGATGAAATGGGAAAACATCAGCAAAAATCATATCATATTTTTCTAATGTGTAAAGTCATAGCAACATAATGTGGAATATAATTTGATATCAGAATCTAGCCAACAGTGTTAATATTTGTAAACAATGAAATTAATGGCACCAGAGACATATTTGTTCTGTGAAGCAACAAATTGTATTATTAATTATGATTACATTATTAATTATGGGTCACTTTGTTTTGAAAAATTCTCCTGATTAAAACAAAAGTGAATGAATGATTATTTTTAAGTTTTCATGGCATACAAATTTCTCTGTTTAATAATTATGAATATTTAGAAAGTAAAGAAAGACTTTAAAGATTTTTAATATGATGGTATGGAAAATGTTTGATTTTAGTGTTTTGCTGTGTTTACCCTATTTTGAATCAGATTTTGTACTCCTTATGCTGGTAGACTAGTTCTGGACTGATTAATATAAATGTAGGAATCTGTCCAGAGAGTGTGATATATTTTTTCAATGCAGTAAAATATTTATGGAGTGAAGTTTTCTGAAGAAGGTATGCTTTGGGGGATATTATGTAAAATAATAAATCAGCTTTAAGATATAATATTTGTGAGATAGAAATATATCATGTATTATTTCTCTTAACAGATAAATATCCTGATGAAACCAGCCCCTGCCCACAGGAAGCCACTCCTGGCCAGAGAGTTTGACTATGTAGTTGTGAAGCACAAAAGGGCAAGGGGCAAGTCAATTTAAATCTTATATTAAAATAATTGACAACAAAATAGAGACAGTCTCACATCTACATATCCTTATAAAATGTTGAGTTGCATATCAAGATGATAATCTTAAATAGGGTTTTATGAAGTGCTTTTGTTTGTAATTTACTGCAGCTTTTATATACTTTTTAAAGGATTGACTGTGTTCCCCATTNTTTGAATATTAGTTGTATTTTATATAACAATAAGAGAATTGAGAAAGAGAAGCTACTGGGTATTCATTTTTCTCTCTTAAATTATTGACATCTTCTATCTCAAATTTCCATCCTAATTTATGTACCACAAATTTCAGTCTTTCCTTTAACTTACTAACAAAGGCACAAGTTGTCTGGAGACTTTTGCAATAGTGATCTCTA
>LZPO01028717.1:12172-24290 GCA_001675575.1 Neotoma lepida
CCTAGTCTATTGGATGTTGCTACCCACACCAAGGGCAGTTCTTCCTCCCTTACTTACTGTTCCATGTGTCAGTCATCCCTGGATACAGACCCAGAAATGTACTTTACTAATCTTNAGCATCTCTCAGTTTTGTCAAATTGATAATCAAGATTAACTGTCANTCTTAGGATACAGTGCAGGGCTTTGTTGGTATCCAGAAGGTCCCTGTCACTTAGGGATGGGTTCCAGTTGTTTGTCTTAAAATGTACATCAGTTATATGTATTATTCCTGAGACCCAAAGTGATAGCAAGAGGGAGAGACTCCAGGGAGCTTGGAAAGAAGTGGAACTCAATAGGCTAGGAATGAAAGTGATATTGGTGGGATGAGTGGCTGGGCTTTTCTTTAGACTTTCACTCTTAAGCCACCATGTCCTTGTATGAGAATGATCCAAAGGCAGGTTCCTGTTGTGTTACCACCAGACAATTGAATCTGAAATGTGGAATGTTAATTATTTTAAATTGAGAACAGGAAGAGTTAGAAAACATGCCAGGTAGAAGACAAAGAATTAGAAAAGTTCCCTGTTCATATTCAGTTTATATTCTGTGGGCAATGGCTTGGGAATAAGTCAAATCAATCAGTTCTTGTTTGACAAATGCCACATCCTTTTCTACAATAGAATTATAAGCTAATATTACTGGGGACTTCATGATTTCTACACATTGAAAGCAAATTCTGTTAATCAAGGAAGTTTCCCTGTATGGTTTGGGTGTTAGTGATATACAAAGTGCGTTGTGGTGTAACACTCAGACCTTGGGATACCATGGTGCAGAAACACTGAAATGTAAATTAAAGTGAACTTCCTGGANATTCAGGACACCCAGGCAGGTTTGTCCCTCCTGATATGTTCTAAGTCCTGTGCCTGGGTGGTTGGGTAGTATAGATGGACTCAAAGATGTCTTTGACTCTTTCTTCCACTGGATTTAATCAGTGTGGAACCCTCCCAAGAAAGCAGAGTGAGAGAGANTGAAGTCAAGATTGAAACCCTCTGNCTTCCTACTGGGGACTCTTATGGGGCTTCTCCCTTTANCAATCAAAAGGCCACAACTTAAGACCAGCCATCCTCTTTGTATGCCTGGTCTCTAGGCTGTGGGATCAAACACACTTACTTTATTACTTCTTTGGTTCTGGGAATGGCATCACTGGTCCTGAAGCATTTTCAAAGCCTCCTTGCCACTTTGAATCCCTTCCCACTCCCTTGTAAAGATACTTTATGACACTTTCTTCAATTGTCCAACTTGACTGAGTTGCCATTTTCAAGCAGTTTTGAGATTGGCAGCCAGGAGGGAGCACTTAGATGCANTCAGCCACCATCCTGTTGGACCATTTCTTCTGAGCCACTTTGAAGTGCTAACTTGGGCTGTAAGTAAGTGAAAGTCTGAGGCTGAAATAAGCTTAGCTGATGGGGAGGGCAGTTCCAGTGGTCAAATAACCAGTAATTCGCTTGAAAATGTACTCACTTCCCATAATTTGTCCACTCTGCCTTTTAAGAGAGTTACAAAGCATCCAAGCCATCCATTGTAGGCACATGGCAATGGTAGTGCTGACCCACAAACAGCAAGCCACCGGATCCAGCATTTCCTGGTACTGTACCACTATTACTTCCCAGTTGTGTTTGCAAAACTGACTGAATTCCACTTTCTGTTCAATTAGCTAAAGCCCTAACAGCCCAATTTGCATGTGAAAATGCTGTTTGCATAGGAAAAAATATAGAGTTTTGTGCACACAAATGATTTGCTTATANAAAATTGTATCTAAAATTTTTGGTTTTCAAAAACTTATTACTTAAAAAGCTTATGGTTTTAGAGCAGTTATGACAGACAAGAAAACATCCCAGTAATAGTATTTCTTTCTCTACGTGTGTTCTTACCGGAGGCCTGCAAATATATCTGCTTATCATCACTGTTTTCTCCTCAGTCTCCTAAGGAGGCTCAAGGGGCAGGGGAAGCATCAAGGAGAAGGCTGGCATCCTGCTTCATTTCCCTCTGACAGCTGCGCCTCATCCTAGAGTCCTGCATCCAGCAGTGATGTGCAAATCAAGATCTTATGTGGATTTGCAAGTCCCAAGTCCCAGGTGGAACCCAGAGCAAAGGCATTTATAAAATCAAACTGTCTTTTGACATGTGAACTGATTAAATGTGATATGTTCTTCCCTGCTTGAGAATCAGCTCAGGGAGATCTGAGGTGCCACCTACAGTGTGGCTGCCCACCCTGATGCCAGTTGCCCATTTTGAGGTGGGACTTGACAGTGAGGCAAACTTGGGGATTTCCCTTGGAGCTTAGGGAAAATGCAGCATTGAGCATGTCTGTGCTGTTCAGAGCCTGGACAGTGTTACAGGCACAAGGTGATGCTTACTATTTAAGAGAAACAGCATTTGCCACTGCAGTGTGACTCCAGTGAAAGCTCTGAGCTCCTTCATGTGACTAAAATCAGTCAAGCAAATGTGGATTACCTGCTTTTGGTTTGTCCCCTTAGACTTTGTCAGGGTCCTTGGCTTCAAGAAACTTCTAACTATTAGAGATAGAATCATATATAGGAGGGGAAGTAATGAAGGGTCCAGCCAAATCCCACATTCAACTCAACATAAACATCTGCTAGATGTCAGCCATTGCATTTGGTATAAAAAGGCAGATGTATATCCAACTGGTTTTGAGTTGCTTACAATGGAATTGATATGGTATGTGACATGGGCACAGGTTTTTTGTGTTTTAGAATTTAGAAGAAGAAGGAGAGGCAGTCCTAGGTGGAGACAATCTAGACAGGAGGTAGTACTGAAAGTAGGATTTAAATGATGGGGGTGTAAGGGCCATAGAGACTTGGAAGGACCAATAAGAAAGGGTGAGAACTGTTTTTTCTGGCATGAGAGTGTCTGGAGAGTGGACAGGATAGTGTCATTGTGTCCTGGAATCTTGCCCTGGGAAGTTTAAAGACAAGGACTGTCACAGTGAAGTACATGGCTGGCCCCAGGTAGGCAGTGGCCAGCTTGCCAGTCTCTGTGTTCCATTTTATATTCTTCATTGGCAGGCCTCACACTGTCTTTTACAACAGTATGCTTGTTCTNTAGGGAAGTGCTATGTGAGCCCCATTTTTATATGTGGGGCATTTCAGCAGTGTCCCTAGCAAGCAGCAAGTCATCAATCACACAGGACAAACCCTGAAATGAAGGAGAAGGAAAAGTTGCTTGTCGTTTAGGGAGGCACAAAGGTCAGAACAGTTCTGTTTCCAATGGGGTTTTTCGGTCTCAATATTTCAATGTACACCTTTTTCTTTTTCTTCTTGTCAGGCTCCCAGCTTGTTTTGCCCTTTTCAACTTACTCTTTATATGAAATNTATTTTACAAGTCTCTGTCAAGTTCCTCGCAAAATATCCTTGATGCACAAAGTCCAGGGGGCTTTTCAAAGTTTCCCCATCTTGTGCTGTTCAGGGAACACCGATCAGTGATTTTCTGTCTCGAGTCCCCTGGTCTCTGTTCTGCTGTGGGGACAACACTGGAGAGCCTAAATGATGACAAGTGGTGGATGAGAAGAAAAGCCTTTCTGGATAAGCCAGCAACTTGAGGGCTCAGGCTAGCTAGTCTTGTGGGGCAGGAAAATAGCCCCCATGAGGCTGAGGCTTGGAGCAGTAGGTGGGATGGGAATCCATAGGGTATGTGAGGACAGCTCTCAGGAGTAATTCAGATTGTAACTCAGGCTGACCTGGATGATCAAGGATCTGGGCATATCTCAGTGGCCCAGTAGAAAGGATTCACAGGGTTCAGATGAGGAGCTGGAAACCGACCACCTCTTAAGACCCCTACCAGAAAGGAAGGCATGCTGTCCNTTAGGACACAATGCTTAACTACAGGGGACAGAATTGAATGGTCACATGCCAGACTGGTGACTGAAGAGTAAAGTCTAAGGAAATACCTTATAATAAAGTAGTGAGGATTGTGGCCAGCTGGAAGCCACACTAGTCCCACTGTCTGAAGGCCATGGGTCCCCTCAGTGACAGTACAGAGTTGTCCTGAGTAAAACAAGCCCAACGCTGCTGGTGGTGCATCTAGTATTTTTTTTTACAGCAATTAAAAGATTCTATTTTTAAAAAGAGAAACCTATTTATTTTTCTGTTTTAAAAGTTGGAAGCAAATTGTCCTAGTTAGGGTTACTATTGCTATGATGAGACACCATGAACAAAAGCAAGTTGGGGATGAAAGAGTTTATTTAGCTTACACTTCCACATCATAGATTATTACTGAAGGAAGTTAGGACAGGAGCACAAGCAGGACAGGATACTGGAAGCAGGAGCTGATGAAGAGGCCATGGAGGGGAGCTNCTTACTGACTTGCTCATCATGGCTTGCTCAGCCAGCTTTCTTATAGAATGCAGGACCACCAACCCAGGGATGGTGCCATCCACAGTGGGCTGGACCCTCCATCATCAATCACTAATTAATGAAAGTGCCTTACAGCTGGAGTTTATAGAGGCATTTTCNCAATTGAGGTTCCCTCCTTTCAGATGACTCTAACTTACATCAAGTTGACATAAAATTAGCCAGCACACAGATCAAGGTTTTGTTTGTTTGTTTGTTTTTGTTTGTTCATTTTTGAAGAACAGCACAAAGGCCAAGATTGTGGGAGTAAAACCCAATACATCTGCAGGCTACTCCATTGGTAAGAANCGTTTGAGCCTAAACATGAATAGCCACATCACACCTTCTTTAGGTCTGGGAACTGGTACTTGTCAGGCAAGAGGTTGACAATGGTTCTTTTGTCAGATAGCTTTGTAATTATTATTAACCATCTGTGTAAATTTGTTTATCTATTATATCCTCTTTAATTTTATATTTATATGCCTCTGTGTGTTTCTATGTGTACATACTCTAAAGTGCCTGAGGAGGCCAGAAGAGGGGCATCAGTTTCTTTNGAGTTGGAGTTATAAGCAGTTGTGAGCTGCACATTTTGGGTGCTGGTCCTCTACCAGAGCAGTAAAAAGTCTTAAATGGCAGAGCCTCTTATGTATTACTAAGAAAAGGCCTTGTTACTGGTGGCTGGTTATGTACACGATGGAAAATTGATATAAATTAATCATCCAGGGATGAGCAAGTAGGCAGAACTGCCAAGGAGCTGTGGAAAGATTTAGCCTGGTGCTGGGAGGACCCAAGGATGGCTTTTGAGTCTGTATTCAAAGGAAAAACAGGGAAGAAAAGAAGAGTGAGAGTCAATAACTCCTGAGGAATGATGTTTCTAAGAGCAAACAAGAGCCAAATCAGTGTTGGCAGGAATATTAAGAGTAGAGGGAGAAGAAGAAACTATCCCTTCCACACCAAGTAGGTTCCATTGTCCTACATACACTTCACTTGAAGCAGGGCAGGGAGCAGGGGAGGGGGGAGGGAGGGAGAGAGAGATGGGGGGTATTGCTTGGTCATTGCTCAGACTTCCAGTTAATAATAATAGTTTAAAATTATCATGTACCTACAACATATTAGACCCATGCTAGACCTAATATGGGTTAGAACCTGTATTACTTGTTTCTCAACTCTGTCAAAATGCCNGAAATGAATAATTTACAGGAAGAAGGCTTTGTTTGTTTGGGTTCATGATCTCAGATGGTTCAGCCCATGGATGCTTGGCTCCATGAACTCAAGCAGAGCATCATAGCCACTGACCTGTGTAATAAAAGAAAATTANGTCATGACAGAGAGGAAGCAGAGAGGAAACCAAAGGCTGGAGTCCAGGGAGAACATCCAAAGGTAGGTCGCTAGTGACCCATTTCCTCTAGTTATCCCCATCTAACGTTTCCACAACCTCCCCAAACCTGCTGGGGATCTAATTCCTAACAAATGAGACTGTGAGGGAGAGATGATTGGAACTTAAAGCTTANCAGGTAATCAGTACTTCAGCTCCATCTTCACTTTAACCACCAAGGAAACCAAGCCTTAGAGCAGCACAGACTTGAGTGTCAAAAGTCAGACGAGAATTTGAGTTTCTTTGAAGATTCNGATTGTGTAAAGCTGCCTCACACGGGGGGAGGTGGGGGGAGATGCAGCGCTACAAGTGTGTTGCCAAAGCTTGATTTAGTTAAACTCTAACATGGCTATGTTCTATAACTTTGGAGGGGAACCCAACTCACATCTTTTATTTCAGCAGAGATTAAATCAAATTGTTCCAAGATTGATACATAATGAGAAATTAGCAATTAGAAACATTTAAGTCATGCAGAAAAATCTCTGGGCAGCCCTTTCCATGTTTTTCCCAGCTTCTCTCCTTGTCCACTCTCCATTCGTTTGCAGCAGGACAGACAAACATTCTTTGCACTGGTCCCTATGTGTTACAGTCCACTTTCTTTGAAAGAGGTTAGCATTTAAGGACAAATTCACACTGTGCAGAAGCCATAACCTACAGGTTCATTTGCAGAAGAAAATGGGGGGAAAGTTTGGAATGTCCAAAGCGTTTNCNTTGATTGTGTAGAAAGTATGGCGATAGAACAGTTTTCAAAGGGTGATAACAAAGACGACTACAAAGACCACTACAGAGAGGAAAGTGAAAAGGCAATTTAGTTTGACACATCTACTAATTCTCCTCTGCCCAAGGACAGGCATGTGGGAGATCAAGGATAGGCTGATGGGGTAGAGAATTGGAAGAGGTAGGGTGGGGAGACTAGGGAAGTTAGTCAACCAAATAATCAATTAAATGGCAGTTGCTATCTGCAAGGAACTAGTGCCCATTCACTGTCTCTAGAGACTGCATCAGCATTCAGAATTCTTGGCATGGGGATTTCCTTCAGGGGTAGAGCAAGGCTTTTCAAATAAAGGAACACAACACAAAAATAAAAATAGCAACCCAGTAGTAAGTGATTTATTTTTGACCCTTCATTGACCCTAGTGTTATCAACAGCAGCAAGAGGTATGGAGCAGGTGACACCAGTCATGGCCCAAATAGCTCACGAAATCACGGACTGGAGGGCTTATTGTTGCTTATCCTTTGAGGAAGAGAGNAGTACCACATCAGGAACTAGATGCCAGTTGCCTTTCTCCCCCATCAGTCCCATTCTTTGCCCCACAAGGATTATATCATCTTCTTTCCTTCCAAATCTTTCTANCTCTGCCTTCCACCTGATTTCTCACACTTTATGATGTTATCCAGCTGGCTGTTATATCTGGCTGATCCTTCCTTCTATATATTTTCCTTAAATCTCTTTATCCTTCTGTTTCTAACAGAGCTTCATTTTTTTTCGTTTAATCTCAGCAACTCCATCTAGAATTATGTGCCACTTTGATGCCATTCTCATCCCTAGAAATCTGTGGTGACTCTGATGTNCACTGGTGAAGGCTAAGCTCCTTGATACACTATTCTAAGCCCTTTTCTGCCCCTTTCCTTGCATAGGCCACATTTCTGCCACTCTTTCCCACCCACGCCAAAGTCTTTACTTCAGAAACTGTATGCTAAATGAGACCTCAATAGGTTCTTTCGTTATCAAAGGATATCTCAGATCTGTGCTATTTCAAATTTGAAACATGTTTTACATTTGTTTAGGAACACATGCTGCCAGTAAACATTTCTCCTATCTTCCATAGTATTAATAATGGTATCTCAATAATAGAATCCATCATTAGATAAGACCTGGCTGGAAGTTTCTCTAAGAGCCATGCCTGTTTGATGTATTGTTCCATCCTCAGTCATGGCAGTCTTGTGATTCATTATGTCACTCAACATTTTCACCTAGAATAATAAGTTGGAGGAATGAGACATCTACCTTCAATTTATTGCTATGATGTCTTTTCCTTTATGAGAAAGAAATAGCAACAAATGAGAGAAAGGCAAGTCATCCTACTTCACCACAACCTACCCAAGANTTCACGGGACAATCACATTGTTTTTATGTGCTTTCATGTATTTGGTTAAAACCCTAAAATATGTGTGCTTTTCCTTGGAGACGTGTCCCATTAATTAACTAAGGAGTGAATGGAAATGTATTTTGTGTCAGCCACAGGACACACAGGCAGACAGAGCCTCAGGCAGCGGCTCATTAAGTATGATCAGTAGTTGCAAGCGTGGATTTAGGGCTTAAATCCTGTTTTTCTCATGGCAAAGTATTTACTCCTGATTCTGTGGCTATACATAGGTCATGCATTCTTCAACTGATGAGANGAATATGATCATATATNTTTCATAGGGTTGGGCAAAGGATAGTGAGTTAATATATGAAGAAATCCTGGAGTGTGCAGTAAACCTTCAGTGAATAGTTAGTGTTTTCTCAGTTTGGTGAACAGGAATACAGGCTATCATAACAGAGTTCATAATTTATCCTATAAATAAGCAAAATAGTTACTATATATCCTCCAAGGATTATGTTGCTGCAGTACTGACTAATGATTAATTCCCACAGTATTGTTTTTAATCACACGTGTATTTGGTTTTTGTTTGATTGTTTGTTTTGGTAGATGCTGTTGCTTGTTGTGTAGCTGTAAGGGGTTTGAGATCATAGAAAGGTTAAGTTCATCCAGGATTTCTTAGCTTCTTCCAGGGCTCAGGGAAGATTTTCAAGGAGTGAGGCAGCTATTGGGATCACTGGAAAATCTCTAAACACANGAGAAAGAGTAAGTGGGTGAACGTGTTCATAGGAGGCAGGGTGTCTTCTGTGGGGAAGCCAGTGAGATGTGTTTAAGGAGATGAGGGCCGTATGAACAGAAGGGAGAAAGCTCTGTACAGAGAGCATGGTAGACGAAGAGAAGGACTCCTGATTAAACTTCTCTAAAGCAGAGGACTCTCCACAATTCTTTACCATGACACAGTAAAAGACTAGCTGAAGTCCTGAGTGTATATGTGTTGTTGACATGAACATGACTATGTCAAGGACCTCAAGGCCTCAGATCCATGGGGATGGCAAGACATTCCCTGAGTCAGGGCTTAGGAGAATTTCAAAGTCTTCCTCTGATCCAAATATGTATGTTGATAGTGTGTGCAGAAAGTATTAACCATAGATTCTTCCTCTGGATGAGAGAGGACTACAGTGTGAAACTTCCACTATTGAGACATCCTACTAAGATCAGCTGACTTACCTCTCCATTCATCTGTATGTAGTAAACATGCTGGATATCTAGACTGCTGGTTCATCTCCATTAGAGGGCAAGGCCCACCTGGTCACAACTTTTCTATATGTGTGTCTGTGGTTTCTTTATTCTCCATTTCACCAGTCAGGTCAATCCCTAAACTGTGCAAAATAGCAAAATAGAGGGGTTGTGATGCTTAATTATCATCTCCAATTTTACTGGCTTTAGAATCACCTAGGAGAATAGTGAGGGACACCTCTGGGTATATCTATGAAAGTACTTTCAGAGAAGATTAATAGAGTGAGGAAGACTCAATCTCAAAGTGGTTGGCACAATCCCATGACTGAGTATCAGGACAGAATAAAAGAAGAATGCAGAAGCAAATGCACCTGGGCATGGGGGCATTATTTCCCTGCTTCCTGGCAAGTCAAGTTGTGAGCTGAACTACTCTTCCTTCCGTGCTGATTCTCTTAAAACTGTGAGCGATTGTGTTCTGGCAGGTGCTTTGTTACAGTAATGAGAAAATATGACTAATAGGGACTGTCTTAGAGCTTTGTGCAAAGGAGTTGCCAGTAAATTAATTACACCAGAAAGATAAGATTCACAGAAATGGAGAAGAGGCACCCACATGAGCAGTGTGTCATGAAAACTTGGTTTATATAGTCCTTAATATCTCTGTGAAGAGATGTAAGAATGTCTCAAGCAACAGCTGCAGTGAAGGAATCGGTGAGGACTTACCTGTAGATGATTAGTTTTGAGACGGGTTCTTACAATATAACCCCAGCTGGCCTCATTTTCATTATTCCTGTGCCTCAGCCTTCTGAATGCTGGGATCTCAGGTATGTGCTGCTCCACTCAGCTTATATGATGCTTTTTATAAAAGAAGGAGACTGAAAACCTGGGAGGAAGTACAGCCATCAAAGCGCAAAAGATTGGAAGTAGGCAAAAAACAAGTATGCAGTAGTGTCACACACAGAATACATTTGCCTCTGGTGCTCTGGAAGGAAACAGGCAGTCTTTTTCAATGATAGGAAAATAACAAGATTGGAGTAATATCTCAGAAGTTGTCCTACTCAGGAAAGATTTCTTCTCATCTGATTCCTGTCACCGAAGATGGAAGCTGCTGTCCACTTTCTAGTGGGCTTATTTGGTGTACACAGATGTTTTCTGGCTTTGGGTTGCCTGACTGAACACAATTTACAAAGATTGTGTTGCCTTACCTGATGTGGGGATAGCTATGATTACAACATACTGGATGCTCTACTCCTCAAGGCAGGTGTGACTGCAGCTTTCAGCTCATGCATGTAGCACCACACTTTTAAGTAAAACTGTAGTCTACAAAGCACCTTCACTTCTTATGCACAGTAGTTCTCTCAGATCTGTATTGGAAGAGTGGAATCCGATTGCAGCTAACTGAAGTGTTTTGGGTCATCAGTGAAGTATGTAGAGACACAGTGTCAATGTTCATCATCTGATTGGACAGTACTTTTATTTCCATCAGGGTGGTCTGCAAAGATCAAAAATGGGTTATTTCAAGATCTATGGTCTCTTTCCATTTGAGTTCAGAGAACCACAGAAATAAAGATAGCATGTGCAATATGGTAATTAAATTATCATTGTAGTTTATGATTCTGTAGTTATTTTCTTTTAATTAGTTCAATAGAGTCCATCCATTTCCTGGGGACAGGTGTACTAATTATAGTGTATATTTTAAAGTAACAAAAATGTTAAGTGTATCAGAATCCATCTTGTGTAATGATAACCATAAGTAGATGTCTTCAGTATACTTGGGCACTGGGTCCAGGATCCCTACCTCTGCCTGCAGCTACCATAATTTGTGGAAATTTATGTTTCCCTATAAAATGGAATAGTCCTTGCTTATAACTCTTATACACCCCTCCATGAACTTTAAATCATCACTGGATTGGTTTTAGTACCTGAAACAGTGTAAATGCTGAGGGAGTAGTGATTTTACCTCATCGTCGAGGGAATAATGAAAAACTTTCATACTTGTACACATACACAATTAAAAAATGATCCATCACTAAAGGAAAACTGTCATCCCTGAACCATTGGGTATGGAAGGCTGACTGTATGATTTACTACATACCCCTATGAGCTGTAAGTTATCCCATGAGTCTAATTGGGTTGCCATAACAAGGTAGAGCAGGTAGAAACTTACTTTCTTATTGCCTGTAGGCTGGGCATCCAAACTCAAGGCATAATCAAGGCTAGTTTCTGCTAAAGCTCTCTTCTAAGCCTGTGGGTGGCTGCCTTCCTATTGTGTCCTTACATAGCCTTTCCTCAAAGGCACACACTCTGTCTAATGCCCTTGCATACCAGTCAGATTGGATTAGGACATCTCCCACAAACAATCCAGAGGAACAGAGTTTAGCTCATAGAAGCTCTAAGGTGTGGTGTTGAGCATCCGTCTCTGTGGTGGTTGATACTTATTGTCAATTTGACAGGGTCTAGAATCACCCAGGAGACAATCTCTGGATGCTGCTGAGAGCGATTTTCTGGATGAGGTTTCCTGAGGTTAGAAGACCCATCCTAAATGTGAGCAGCAGTCTTCCATAGGCTGGTTTACATAAAAAGCAGAAAGCAAGCTCAGCACCAGCATTCATCACTTTCTGCTTCCCGACTGGAGGCAAATGTACCCAGCTCCCTCAAGAGCCTACTGTCATCCATTCTCTGCCAGGATGAATGTCTCCATAAACCACACGTCACAATAAACCCTCTTTCCTCAAGTTTCTTTGGTCATGCATTTTCTCACAAGGATGAGGAAAGTAACTGATAAAGTCTTTGACTCTTCTTTTCTAGAGAATTCCAGCAAGTACTAATGAGTCTGGGCATCTAGAGGTGGTTATGGCTGCCTCTAAGACAATATTGCTATAGAAATATGCCAGCCACAAAAGAATGAAATTTTCTAGTAGTTCCATTTTAAAAAGGGAAATAATTTAAAAGTATAGTAAGCCTATTTTATCCTGTATTAGCATTCTCTAGAGGAACAGAACCAATGGTGTGTGTGTGTGTGTGTGTGTGTGTGTGTG
>LZPO01028719.1:6019-24264 GCA_001675575.1 Neotoma lepida
GTTTCTCTTCACAGCAAGAGAACCCTAAGTAAGACTGAAGTTTGTACCAAGAGTTGGGTATTGATTGCTGTGACAGACCTGACCATGTTTTAGTTAGGATTATGGAAAGACTTTGGAACTTTGGGCTAGAAAAGTCATTGGGTGTTGTGAGTTCAGTGGGATATTCGGTGGGAACTTGGAAGATAAAAATGTTGAGAGCAGTACAGAGAATGGAGGGCTGGCTTGTGAAGTTTCAAAAGAAAGTTTAAAGACTCTATCAGGACAGTTTCCTATTTTGACTTAAGATTCTGTTGTTCTGGTGAGCTGGGGCTAAAGAATAAGCTGTAATTACCAAGATACCAGAACTACTAAAGCAAAACTGTTGCTTTGCTGGAATACTCGATGCTGGTTGGCTGGAGCTGAGAATTTAGTGGTGATTAAGAAGAGACCACCATCATTGAGGTGAAATCTTCTGGGAAATGTTTCCTGAGAGTCAGCACACAGAAGCTGTGTTCCAGAGGCAGCCAAAGTTGGACCTTGTGCTGGCAGCCAAACTTGGTAGTGTAAGAGTCACCTAGGTGGGACTGGTTTTGAAGGCATGAAGGGGCCATGGAGAGCAGCTGAAGCTTGGCACTGTAAGAGGCCAAGAGAGGCCACTGGTGAAGGTGCAGCCTCAGTGGCAGTTGAAGGCCCAGGACTGAAGGAGTCATGCACAGAAGTTGAGGCTTGGCACCATGAAGAGAGCCTATAAGAGGCTATTGGTAAAAGTGCAGCCCAGTTGCAGCAGAAGACCCTAGCATTTTGGAGATGCCAGTACCATGGGATGACCACCAAGCAGTAGCAGTAGAATGCAGCCAGCTAGACCCTAGAATACAAGTTGTGTGTGCTGCAGAGGGCAGAACTGGAAAAGTGGCACAAGCCCCTTGGAGCAGCCCAGAAGGTCATGAATGAATCCCAGATAACTGTACATTGAGTTATTTACACTCTTGGAGTTTGGTTTTGCTTGGTTCAGATTGTGACTGTGCCCTGGTTCTTCCCTCTTGAAGAAGGTATTTAACTTAATTTTAATTTTTACAAGAGCCCATAGCTGTAAGACTTTGAACTTTTAAAGGGAGTTTTGGAGTTTTAAAGAGATTGAATATTTTAAAAAAGACTGAAATTTTGATATGTTTGAATTTTTAAAGACTGTGAGACTTTTAAAGTTATTTGTTTTTAATGTGAGATCTTGGGAATCAATAAGAAAGGAAAGGTGTGATTTAATAATGATGTGTTTGTGTATCAAGTTGGCAAGGGGTCAGTTGTGCTGGCTAGTCTTATGTCAACTTGACACACAAACTTGAGTTATCCGAAAGGAGGGAAGTTTAATTGAAAAAAATGCCTCCATAAGATCAGGCTATAAGGCATTTTCATAATTAGTTATTGATGTGGGAGGGCCCAGCCCATTGTGGGTGGTACCATCCCTGGGCTGGTGGTCTCAGGTTCTAAAAGAAAGCAGGCTGAGCAAGCCATGGGGAGCAAGCCAGTCTTTTATTGCTGCCCAAGGGATATCAGAACCTCCCTGCCTCCCCTGGATGTTCTATTTGGAGGAAAGCAGAAAGCACTGTGGCCATTGCCACCATCAAATGTGTGTGTGGGAAATGATGGGGAGAGGTGATCTCTTTTCCTTCTAATCACAATGGATGGGCAGATATTGAGAGACAACTTGTGCCAGAAGTTTCATAAATACCCACAGGCATATCACTGCCTTTATCCAGAGCTAGGTCTGTATTTAAGCAAGCCTTCTGCCAGGGCTTTCTCCAGAACCACACTGGTATGTTGTTTTACAGCTTAGCCACTTACATTTGTTTTCTTGTTCCTGCTGTGGGTGAAGAATTCCCATCTGTTCTTCTCCTCTTGTTTTTAACTGCCATCAGGGCTGTGCTTCATGTACATACACACGCACGTAAGATTAAGGCTAGGGTTAGGTTGCCACTCCACCCAAGGGAAGAGCCATTTTTGCCTTAGCAATCCTTATGATTTATACAATCTTTATACTTAAAGATCACAGTACGTTACACCCAGTTGACGGGGTGTATCCTCTCCCAAGCTAGGCCCACTCCACCCCACAAGCCCTTATCCTTAGGACATATGGAATCTTCCAGGTACCCTCCATGAGTCTTGTCACTCTCTGACTGCCCACCCTAGGACTACACCAATAGGAAGCATATCAGCCCTATGGAGCCACAGAAGGACTTTATCATTGGATTCAGACAGAACCCCTTATGACCCACTCTCATTGAGATAAGTAGCCCAGAGCTTCTAGACCCATGTTCCCAAAGGGTGAGTCACTAGCTGCCACTGTAGTCCAGGGACTCCTTGCAACAAGCAGACACTGAACAGAGCACCAAAGGGAAGATTGAGGGGGGGTGCATGTATATGCCTGTCTTGGAAACCTAAAGTTATCTGTGTCTGACTGTCTTAGGGTTTCTATTGATTACAGAGACACTGTGACCATGGCAACTCTTATAAAGGAAAACACTGGGGCTGACTTACAGTTCAGAGTTTAGTCCATTATCTTCAAGATGGGAAGCATGGCAGTATGCAGGCAGACATTGTGCTGGAGGAGGAGCTGAGAGTTCTACATATGGATTGGCAGGCAGCAGGAAAAGAATGCCATACTGGGCCTGACTTGAGCATCTCAGACCTCAAATCCTTCCCCCATGACACACTTCCTCCAAGACCACACCTCCTAATAGTGCCAGTCCCTACAGACTTATGGGGGCTATTTTTATTCAGACCACCACACTGACACCATCTGACAGTTCCAGAGTGTAAGCAAGTATGTCATCTTTAGATAGATATGAAGCCAGATCCTTTAATTACCTCAAATGACCTTAAGTGTGAGGATGATCTGATCGGATTTGTTTCAGAAAAATGTCTGGAGTGCAGACCTTCTCTAAAAAGAGTCAGAAAATTATTCAGGGTGAACCAGAATGCCACCAGTGGCCAAGAAGGTGGAGATGGTGTGAAACTGGGGTGTTAGAGGGCCAAGATCAAGAGAACATGGCACTGTGGTGGGCAGGGGAGAGGAGAGAATCAAGAGTCTCTCCTGCTAACCCATGGCTGGGGTAGTAGGCATGGGCCCTCTCTGGACAAGCTTTCTTCAACTCTAGGCATCTCTTAGTCAGACGCTCTTGAGTCAGGCTTTCTTTCTACCTCTGGATCTTACAAGGGTTTCCTCCTTCTCCCCGTAACCCATCATTTATCTATCTACCCCCTTTCTCTTCTGCTGGCCATGAGTTCACAACCCTACCAGCTCACACCTCTGTTATTTGTCTGTATCAAAAACCTATGTACTCATGCTCTGCATCCTTCCACATTTATTGCTGCTCCCTTTCCAGTTGTTCTGGGGAAGTTAGATGCGAATGTGCTTCTGGATGGAGAAATACAGGAGGCTAGAGGAAACTCATGGCTCTGAGAACACAGTAGAAGACAGAGACACACGAGCACTTCCGCCTCTTTCCTTTGACTTCAAGCAGACTCTTTCTTTCAATGAGTAAACAAATACATCTCACATTCTATTGACTGTTTATCTCTTTCTGGAAATTTACACATTTAAATCTTCTAGAATTACTTAGCTTGTGTGTATGAAAGTTTTGCCTGCATGTAGGTCTGTGCAATTCATGTGTTCTTAATGACCATAGCAGTCAAAAGAGCTGGAGCTGGAGCTGGAGATAGACAGTTGTGAGCTGCCATGTGGGTGCTGGGAACTGAATGTGGATCCTCTGGAGGAGCAGTCAGTGCTCTTAACCATAAGCCATCTCTCTAGCTCTTTTTTAGGAAATTGTAAACTACAAGTACACACACACACACACACACTGCTCCCCAAAATATGCCTTTTAATTTTTCCAAAAAGAAACTTTTAGTGACTTTTATGATAAATATAATCAGTAGAACAAAGACATAAAATAAACATGAGGAAAATGAGACCCTCTCAGGTTCTGTACTAATTAGCACTAAGGAATTGTGTTTCAACACCATTCTCATGTTCAAATGTGGGGCCAATGCCAAATCTCACACTGAAACAGCTCTGTGTCACTTTTCCAACCCCTCTAGGACAGTAATTAATTGGTGAGGCCAAAAAAGTTGTAGAGGAGAAAAAACTTACTAGGATATTATATATTCCATATGAGATAGGCTATCAGCACAAAATTAACAGGTCTGTTGGTAATTGGAATTTCATCATTGGAAGAAAGGTAGACATAAAACCTTTTGAGATTTTCATGAAGATTTTAATTAAACAAGTTTCTTTTTTTCTCTCTCTCTCTCTCCTTCCCTCCATCCTTCCATCCATCCCTCCCTTCTTCCCTACCCCTCCCTCCTTCCTTCCTTTGATTTCTTTATTACATAGCAGGAAAATAGACTGCCATGTTTACTTACTGGGTCAATAAAAGTAGCTTTTAAAAGTGATGATTTTGTAGACTTGAACTTGGAAGTCCTGTTACCATCTCTCATCCCTGGGAAACGACCCAGCATCCAAATGAGAGGAGACAACCTCTTGAGCAAGAACTGACAAGGTGTTGTGCTGTGATTCCGGTGGGAAAAGCAACAACAGTCTGAGTAAATAAAGTTGCAGGCTAGCTGATGACATTTTATGGGAAAGAAGGATTGTTTCAAACCCTCCAGCAGGCTTTTACACCGAGTAAATGCCTTAAGTAAGAAATCATGTCAGTGAGATACAATGGCGTGTAATAAATAGTGCACAGGTTTTCTTCACGCAGCTAAGTCGGTAACAGGTCAGTTGTATATTTTAGCTTTCCTTGCCAAACTTAGTTCCACTGGGCCATGGCTGTATACAAAGACTCAATTTGTTTCGCTCTGTTTTTGATTGTTTATTTTCAGTGGTCAATTTAGCAACTTCTTTGAGAGAGGAAATACCTACTGTCCATGCAGTTTGGAGTTTGCCAGTTGGCACCCCCAGGACTCCACTTGTGACGTGATATTGAGTGTCAAAAAGGGGACTGGTGTCGTGTTCTGTGCTTGAAATTACTGATTAAGAAATAAAGAAACATCTAAATTCAGTAAGAGAGAAAGCAATGAAATAACCAAAGGGAAATAGAAAATTGACATGAATTCACAAGAAAAACACAGATAATCAATAAGCAAATGGGAAAATTTTTTCAATCTCCAACTAGTAAAATAAACATAGTCTGAAATTATGATAATGTTTGGCTACTAAATTAGTAGATATGGTAAGAAATAATGGTGTGTATGTTGTTGGGAATATAAAAGTAGTATAATCTTCTAGAAAGCAATTTGATAGACACGTTTGCCTACATGGGAACAATAATGGTCACAGACCTTAGACTTAGAACCAAAGTTCACTATGTTCATGTAGAAACAAACTAGGAAAGAACTTGAAATTAAATGTGACTGCAACTTTTGTGTCTTTATTTTCGAAGTTCCCTTCCTGAGGAATGCTACCCACTAATATTTATTTAGCTTCAACTCAACTAAGGAAAAGTTCCAGCTTCCCTATTTCAATTTCCCAGCGAGGCCTTGCCTAAGAATAGCTAAATCCAGGAGTCAAGACTGATTGGGATGCTGTCTTCTCTCTAAATTTCTCTTCCTGTATTGACTCTGTCAAAAAACAAACAAACCAACAGAAAAGTCTGCCTGGGATAGCAGTTATGAGCTATGTATATGTATTCCCAGGTTCAAGTCTGCACAGAGAGCAAGTCTGAATTCCATCTGATTAGGCCTCCTTGAATCCTGTGCTTAAAATAAACCAATCACAGGACAGGAAAATGCTATGCACTGACCCCCTCCGGGAATGTGTTGTCTTCTCCACTGTAGAGCCTGCCTAGGCCAAGTGAAGTGCACACTGGAGCGAAACAGTCTCAAACAAAATTCCAGGCTGTTGTCAATAAAGAAGCACGTTCACAGTGAATGTAACACGCATGTATGTGTTACTTCTAATAAGAAAATTAAGTCTTTTTTTTTTCAACCATTAACTTGTCTTGTTGATTCTCAATCCCTTCTTCTTTCTGGTCAGTGATAGTTACAAATTCATCCTTAAGAAGCATCCTCAAAAAGATAGAACCGTGCAGCTTGTCAATGATAAGGTGTTGTTCAGCCATATTATGACTATAAGTGACACCTTTCATAAATAGTTAGACTAATAAGCAAAGGAATCATTTTTTTTCATTAGAATTTAAAGTAAGATTTTGACTGGCTGGATTTAAAGCTATTTTATCAAATCATGATATACTTGAGTCTTAAATGTCCCCCCAAAAATCCAATGGGTTGATGGTTTGGGCCTAGGACAGGCAGCCATGTTCCAAGGTAGGAATTCTATCATTGTATCATGAGGGCTACAGTCTCACCCAGCAATCCATTGATAAGTTTATAACTTAACTGAATATTAGATGATAGACATTTTGGAAGGTAGGACCTATTAGAGGAAGGAGACCATTGGGTGTGTGCCCTTGAGTGTGTGCCTTTGAGTGTGTGCCTTGAGTGTGTGTCCTTGGGTGTGTGCCCTTGAGTGTGTGTCCTTGGGTGTGTGCCCTTGAGTGTGTGTCCTCGAGTGTGTGCCCTTGAGTGTGTGCCCTCGAGGGTGTTTTTTGTTACCACTCCCTTCTCTGTATCTCCATCTCTTGCCTGCCTCCTACCCACGATGACGTAAGTCATTTTCAATGACAACATGCTTTCAACCATTGTGTTCCACCCCAACACAAGCTCAGAAGCAACACAGCCAAATGACCACAGAATGAAACCATGGACCAACCTTCCTTCCTTTGGGTTGTTCGCCTCAAGTATTTTGTCACAATGAAAAAAAAAAACTAACACAATCTCCAAGTCCTTTGTTTAGTCAACACAGATATACACTAGATGAGACATAATCAGAAAGACTATTGTCTTGGAAATTTCCTGAACTTGAATGGCTGCATGAGTGATTGTGTAACACTACCAGAAGGATTGCTGCCCCTGGCACCTTCTCTGCAACCATGACAGAAAATAACCATGGTCTGAGAACCTGTTGCCGTCTAGCCATTTCTCCACAATTACAAAGCAGTTGTCAGTTTTGAGGCACCATTCAAGACAGAGAAAAAGAACAGGGAGGGGGACTCTGGACTGGAGCTTCATCTTGCCAGATATTCCTGTGCCCTGTGAAACTCGGTGTCATGATATGTCCTTGGCGGAACTTTTGAAATTAATCACAGTATGGCCCTCAAAGTTGCCTGGTGTCTATGTATTGTTTAATAATAATAACTTTCAAAATGGAGGGTAAACTTGGCACTCAAGCCTTCTTTCACTTGCCTATAGCAACAATTTGAAAGCACAACCCTACTTGCATCAAGAAGAGAAATTATTCTTTAAAAAAGCATTTGTTAAGCAAATTCTCATAAGTAAGAAACATAATTACCATTAACTTTCAGGAACATCGATTTATGCAAAGAAAAACAGCAAAGCCTATTAGACTTGGCTGAATTGCTCCAAGAGTCACATACATTAAAAAACCTAACAAGGCCTTCTTTTTCACTAATAATACTATAATGTGGCTATTCACCTGTTCTCATTAAATTCTTGCTGAACCATTATGGAACATATACTTAAGATTATTCTTATGAACACAGTGTTGGGTATTTATACCCATGTTTATATCATCTTCAACTGTGTGCTAGATAGTTTTATGTTGACTTGACACAAGCCTGAAGACATGAAGACATTTGAGAAAAAAGAAGCTTAATTAAGAAAATGCCTCCATAAGATCAGGCTGTAGGCAAGCCTGTAGGGCATTTTCTTAATTAGTGATTGATGGGGAAGGGCACAGCCCATTGTGGGTGATGCTATCCCTGGGCTGGTGATCCAGGGTTCTATAAGGAAGCAGGCTAAGCAAGCCATGGGAGCAAGTCAGTAAGCAGCATCCCTCCATGGCCTCTGCATCAGCTCTTGTCTCCAGGTTCCTTCTCTGTATGTGTTCCTGATATCACTGCTTCTGATGAACTGTTATATGGAATTGTGAGTGAAATAAACCTTTTGCTCCCCCAAGTGGCTTTTGGTCATGGTGTTTCATGACAGTAATAGTCACCCTAACTCTAAGACAAACTGTAATGAAAAAGTAGCAAGGAAAGCATATTGGAGATGCCAGTGCTGTGGGATGGCCACCAAGAAGAGTAGCAGCAGTGGACTGGAGCGTACCCAAGCTTAGAAGACAAACTGAGTGTGCTGCAGAGTGCAGAGCCAGAGAAATGGCCCAGTCCCTTGGAGGAGCACAGAGATTATGACTGAATCCCAGACATTAGGCAGTGAGTGATTTATACTGTTGGAGTTTGGTTTTGCTTTGATATGATGGTGACTGTGCCCTGGTTCTTCTCGCTTGAAGTAAGGAAGTATTTAACTTACATTTGATTTTCCAGGAGCCCACAGCTGAGAGCCTGAATTTTTAAAAAGATTTTAGGGTTTCAAAGAGAGTTTGGATTTTTAAAAGGACTGAATTTTAAAGTGTTTGAATTTATAAAGACCGTGGGACTTTATGGGTTTGTAAAATGTTTAATATTTTGATGTTGATATTAATGTGTGATCTTGGGGATGAACAATAAAGGAAAGATTCTGGCTTAATAACAATGCGTTTGTAAGTCAAATTGACAAGAAGTCAATTGCACTGGCTAGTTTTTTATTAGCTTGACTGCTGTGGAATAATCCTTCTGCACACTCTGAATATATATTACTCTCATTGGTTAATAAAGAACGGACTGGCCTGTAGCCAGGGAGGAAGTATAGGTGGGACAGCCAAACAGAGTGCTGGGAGGAAGAAGGATGGAGTCACCAGGAGACACAGAGGAAGCAAAACCTGCTGGAGGACAGGTAAAGCCACATGCCACGTGGCAATATATAGATTAATAGAAATGGGTTAATTAAAGTTGTAAGAGCTAGCTAGTAATAAGTCTGATCTATCGGCCAAGCATTTATCGTTAACATTAAGCCTCCATGTCAGTTATTTGGGAGCTGGGAGCAGCTTTTAGGACAGAAACTTCTGCCTACACTTGACATATGCTGGAATAATCTGAAAAGAGAGAATATCAATTGAGAAAATGCTTCCATAAGATCCAGCTATAAAGCATTTTCTTAATTAGTGATTGGTTGGGGTAGCTGAGGGGGCAGCCCATTGTGAGTGGTGCTATCCCTGGTCTGGTTATCCTAGATTTTATAAGAAAGTCAGCTGAGCAAGCCAGTAAGCAGCCTTTCTACATGGCCTTTTCATCAGCTCCTGCCTCCAGGTCCCTGTCCTGTTTGAATTCCTGCCCTGACTTTGTTCCATGATGAACAGTGATGTGGAAGTATATTCCAAATAAACCCTTTCCTCCCAAAGTTGCTTTTGGTCACAGTATTTCAACACAGCTATAGTAACCCTAAGTAAGATACCATCTCTGCAGCACCCAGACTATGTTTTTAACAGAGCAAATCCTTGGGCAAGACACTTTATTTCTCTGTGTTTCATTTTTCTCATTTACAAAAAAATAACAGAGTAGAGTTGATAGCCTCTCAGCTCTTCCAGTACTGTTACTACTACATTGGGGTTCTATTTACTGTGCTTTGTGTGCAGATGGTCCCATTCCGAAGGCATGAAGACTTCTAAGGGACCCTCTTCATCTGGCTTACAACCTAGCTGGATGACAGCAGATGCTGAGAAGGTAAGAGAAGACACAAACTTCTAACTAGGTAAATCCCCAACTAACACACAAAAAACACATGCTGTGGGAGAGAAGTTCATCATTTCTCCAGCCCACTGACCTTGAAGTTTCCAAATAAAAGTTCAGACACAAAAAGTCAGTAGAAAGGAAAAACAAATGGACAAACATGATTTGACTTGTGGGGAGCAGTGCTCACTTAGCTTGAAAGCTGAACTCTAGCAAGGATAGCTTCCGCCTCATCTTAGCTAAAAGGCAGAGAAGTGATGGAAATTCTTTAATGCACAACCTCAACACATTTGTTTACTTGCTTTGCATTTTTTATTTCTGGGACACCGAATGTGAATAAATACCAGAATCAAAGCTTTCATGGAAGAGAGATATGCAGGCAAACAAGCAAGTGAGGGGTTTGCTTTAGGGCTAAATTTCTAAGTGTATATTTTTCTTGAGTTCAGTGCTTTTAAAGATGGCGCTCTGTGAGTTACCATGACAACAAGTAGATATCCTCTTTAGAAGCCTAAGGCTACAGATCTCAGCTCCAAGTATTTTGTGTATACACTTCTAGAAAAAAGCCTGTTGATGCACTGTAGATGGGTTGAACAATACACAGAACACTCAACATTAGTATGACCCATTTCTTTGAAATATTATTACTATGGCCCCAGCTGCTTCTACAGTGTTGAAGGACATTCTTTCCCCCCAGTTCATCACAGCCATTACATCTGAAGCCCACTTTATTTTAGCTTTTTATTGAATTTCTCTCAAGACAAAGCTAATACTCATTTTCTATTTTCTTGATTCATTTGAAAGAGAAGAGAAGTTTCAAGCTGTTGGGCAGACTGTCATTTTGGAATTTTCCTTTGCCCTTGGGCTGTTTTCTCAGAACAAACATCTTGATGATAACTGGGACCAAGGGATGACAGTTAATTTGCAGTTGTGAAGAAATGAAGGGATGGTGCAGAGGAGGTAAAAGGTCCCCGGAGCATAGATGTTTTCTGTTATGGCTTCAGTGAAGGAGAAATGTTTCCAGAAAGTCCTAAGTGCCATTTCGATTTCAAGTGCAGCAAAGTTCCTAGATGCAGTAATCTCTCTGATGATGTGTTTTGTTGAGTGTGTTTGTGCTGATTGAACAATGGGGTAGGAACTTGTAGGAGGCACAGCTTAGAGAAAGCATTGGAGAAACCAGAACTGTTAAACACACAGGCCTATTTTCTTCAAGGAAAGGAAATGTCTTTTCACCCAGGGAAGCTAACTGAAGTGGATATTTTCTAATAACCTGATGATCTTTTACTATTCTATGGAACCAGCCTTCACCTGAATCCCCCTAAATCCTGAGCATTGTTTGGGCCCCAATCCTGAGCTCTGTCTCCCAGTTAATAGAACCTTCCCTTATGAAAGAGGCCCCTCTGCATCCTCCAGCAATAGAATCTATCCTTATGCTTATTGCAAATCCTTTGTCCCTAGGCTCTTACCCTGAGCTCTGTTTATCAGTCAATAGAACTCATTCTTATTGTAAAGGTCACAGGTGCCTTGCTATAAAGGTGTGCTTTGCAAGAGAGTTTTGATGTAGCCATCCCTGAAGTTTTGTTGTGATAATTGTCACATGGTGGCTTTTCCCCCAAAGTTTTACTGTCCTTAAATGTGTAAGAAAAATAAACTGTAAGGTCAGATTCTTGAAGTGTTTGCCCCAGCATCTGCTAAAGTGGTACTGATCGGAGTTTCATTCTTTACCTCATTCAGATTATTTCCCTGCAGGCTGTGACACTTACAGAAACCCCCAACAGAATGCTTTGATTGTTGAGCAATTGCAAACAAATGTCTTCAACTAGTTGAGGCAGATGCAACATTAAAATGACACTGTGGCTGAGGACAGCCAGAATGCTAGCTGCTCAGTTTGGTTATCATGTAAACCATACAATGTTAGGATTGAGGAACTGATAAAAGGTGCATCATGGGAGTTTGTTGTTTTCACAGTTCATTACATATCCCGACTTGGACTTGTGAAACATGTCTTCACATTTACAAGGACAGATTTCGATTTGAGATTTCACACAGACATCTAAACCTTGCCAGATCTTCAGTCCTCGGTAGCCATGTTCACCCACATGGATAGACTGAATAGGATGCCTTGAATTACATCCAGGATATGGTGTTTGTAGTTTGTAGTAATGGTGATCTCATACCTTAAGGGTGTAAAGTTATTTGTGGGTTGTGAAGCATTTTCCCTTGCTTCCTTTGATACTTTTATCATTACAGTTTGTCTTCATTAGAGTTACCATTATGGTCATGAAACACCATGACCGAAAGCCACTTGGGGAGAAAAGGGCTTATTTTATTCACAATTCCATATAAACTGTTGTAGAATATTATTTTAAGATGTGTTTCATTTGTTTGTGCTGTGGAGCATTTGTTTAGTGAAACAAAGATGTGTTGCATTATTTTATGTTGCATTTGTTTAATTCCGAGAAGCTGGGTTACTTTGCCTATCTAAAACACCTGATGGTCTAATAAAGAACTGAGCTACCAATAGCAAGGCAGGAGAAAGGATAGGCAGGGCTGGCAGGCAGAGAGGATAAATGAAAGGAGAAATATGGGGGAGAAATAAGAAAGAGCAAGAGAACAAGGAGAGGAGGATGCTAGGGGCCAGCCACCCAGCCAGCCATAGAGTAAGAGTGAAATTAAGATATACAGAAGTAAGAAAAGGAAAAAGCCCAGAGGCAAAAGGTAGATTGGATAATTTAAATTAAGAAAAGCTAGCAAGAAACATGCCAAGCTAAGGTCGGGCATTTATAATTAAGAATAAGCCTCCTTGTATTATTTATTTGGGAGTTGGGTGGTGGGCCCCCAAAAGACCAAAGACAAAAGAGCCGAAAGAGTTAAAAAGCGACAACAACAACACAGTTCATCATCAAAAGCAGTGAGGACAGGAACTCACACTGAGCAGGAAGCTTGAGGCAGGAGCTGATGAAGAGGCCCTGGAGGGGTGCTGCTTACTGGCTTGCTCCCATGGCTTGCTCAGCCTGTACTTTTATAGAACCCAGGACCACCAGCCCAGGGATTGCACCTCCCACAGTGAGCTGAGATCTCCCCCTCCCCATAAATCACTAATTAAGAAAATTCCCTACAGGCTTGCCTACAGCATGATTTTATGGAAGCATTTCCTTAATTGAGGTTCCCTCCTCTTGGACTTCAGGCCTGTGTCAAGTTCACACAAAAGTTCTTGGTGGCTCTGGCACCAAGATTCCCATGGCACTGGCATCTCCAAAATGCTGAGGTCTTCTGCTACAGGTGGGCTGCACTTTCACCAATAGCTTCTCCTAGGCTCTTTTCATGGTGCCAAGCCCCAACTACTCAGCATTACCCCTTCAATCCTGGGCCCTCATCAGCCACTGAGGCTGTGCCTTCACTAATGAATGGCCTCCTCCTGGCCTCTCACAGTGCCAAACTTCAGCTGCTCTCCATGACTCTTTCATGCCTTCAAGATACTTACACTGCCAAGTTCAGCTCCCAGCTCTAGGTACAACCTTGGCCACCTCTGGAATACAGCTTCTGTGTGCTGACCCTAAGGAAACACTACCCAGAAAATTTCACCTCAGTGATATCTTTTTTTTAATTACAGCTAATTTCTCGGATCCAGCTGACCAGCATTAATTGTCTCAGTAATGTAAAGATTTTACTTTAGTGGTTCTAATCTCTTGTTAGTCAGCCAACTCTTCAGCTCCAGCTGACCAGACACCACAGATTTCTTCGCACAAATGGTCCAGTAGAGTTTTGCTTCCCTCTGAAAATTCATGAGCTAGGCCTCCATCATCTGAACTGCTCTAAACATTCTTATCCTCAAAGTTCTGACAGAACAACCCACTGAGCTCTCAACATTCAATGGTTTTTCTAGTCTGAAGTTCCAGAATCCTTCCATGATCCTCCTCAAAACATAGCCTGTTCTGTCACAGAAATACACTCTTATCCTGGTACCAATTTCTTAGAGTTACTGTTGCTGTGAGGAAACATCATGATCAAAAGCAAATTGGGGAGGAAATTGTTTATTTGGATTATAATGTTAATCCCACCAAACAAGAGTAAAGATCACTGACCCAAAATTTTTGGTGGAATTAAGCAAGCTTTATTTTCTGTCAGATAGGGCTAACTCCCTTAAAGTGAGGTTTGAGAGAATAGTTGCAAAGACAGGAAAAACAAGGTTTTTTTTTTTATAGCAACCAAAACTGCAAGGCTAGGGGGTTTCCAAGGGTTTTTGGTTACTTGAACTTGGCAGATTTGATAGAACATCTTATCCTTTCAGGGTATAGGGTATGGAACATGTTAAATTACAGAAAAATGAGTCAAGACACAGACAAACTTAAGTTCTACAGAAAACAGGAATGAACTTATTTTGACCTTATAACAAGATGGCTTCTAATTTCAAGACAGAGTCAGGCTGGTCCATCATTCTTCCACATCACTGTTCACAGAAGGAAGTCAGGGCAGGAATTCAAAACAGGGCACACCTGGAAGCAGGAGCTGATGCAGAGGCCATGGAGGGGTGCTGCTTACTTGCTTGCTCCTTGTGGCTTGCTCAGCCTACTTTTGTGCAGAACCTAGGACCCCCCAGCCCAGGGATGGCACCACCCACAATGGAATGGGCCCTTCTCCCATTCATACTAATTAAGAAAATGCCCTGCAGAGGGCTCTTATGGAGGCATTTTTTCAATTAAAGTCCCTTCCTTTCTGATGATTTTGGCTTAGGTCAAGTTGTTATGAAACTAGCTAGCACAGATTGCTCAGTGATCAGGAATGTTTACTGTTCTTTTACAGGATCCAAGTTCATTTCTCAGCACCCACTTTGGGTGGCTCACAAAAGCCCATGCCTCCACTTCCAATCTATGGGCAATCTATGGCCTCCACGCACATAAACACATAAAACAAAAATAGGTAAATAAATCTTAAAAACTACACTTCTAGAATTCATCAAAGAGCTATCTATCCATTCTACTCCTACTAATAATGAAAATAACAACAAAAGAATCTAAAATTTTTCATTCACTGAAGTAGCTAAGAGCTATTTCTAGTTTACACTCCACATTCCACCACTGTCTTGAAATCTCAAGATAATACCACTCTGTACCATAATGATAAATTAACTGTTACTCCCATTGGGAGTTATCACTATAAATTGAAGTAAATCTTTTATGGTGGCACACACCTTTAATTCCAGCACTCAGGGCCAGAGGTAGGATGATCTCTATGAGTTCTAGGCTAGCCTGATCTACATAGTGAGACTTTTCTCAAAAAAAAAAATTCATGGTATATATGAAACCCATGACCTATGGAGACTACAAAAAAATAAAGGAAGGAATAAAGGAAGGAAATGCTGATTGAGCACTTTCTTGTCCTTGTTTGGCTTCCTAGCAGAAAAGTAAATACTTGAATTTGTAAAACTTGGTGCAGGCAAAATCTAATTCTAGACAGAGAGCCTCTAGAAACTAAGACAAAAATGGGCAGCAGAGGCAATGGGATTATCAGGAATAGATTCCAGACAAATGGGATTTTAGATTCTTCTCTGTAGTTACGGAGCTATGCTGGGGAGTGTGTGTGTGTGTGTGTGTGTGTGTGTGTGTGTGTGTGTGTGCGTGTGTATGCACAAAGATCCTTGCTTTCTAACAGATTACCTGTGCTGTGTTAGAAGCAATAAAAGGAAGTGATAAGGGGAAGACAGCACAGGTAATTGGGGATGGACTTAGGGGAAAGAGTGAATAGACACTACAAAGAGTTCCACACATGCATAGTTTAACTTTCTGACATATTTATTAAAAGCACAGTTGGTTAATAGTAACTGTAATAGAGGGCTGTTGGAGATTTCACAATTTGTATTTTCTCAGTAAGCACTCCCCTCTGTCTTGTTCTCATCCTGATAAGGCTTGGGGTGAGCCATGGAGCTTCCAGAAGTTTATATGCTATTTGTTCTGGCTCTAGAACCAGAACCTGACAGTATGATTATGCCAGTACCTGACGGCTGAGTAGTGATGAAGGGGCAGATACGAGGAAAGGTAATGAAATATCTGTCTATGGTGTGAGGCACAGGGGTTTGTCAGCTTCAGTTGCAATTTGGATCAATGAAATAGGTTCATATGCATTTTCTGCTGTGAAGATTATATTGACTAGTCAGAGGTTCAACACACAGCTAAAGAAGAAGGGATTCTGTGTGACTACAAACAAATTCTAGACCAAATTGCTGCAGGGGACATTCTGATGTTAACTTTACAAAGAGTAATGGGACCGTGATCATCAAAATAATCCTCAAAATCATGAATAGTAACAATCTTTGTAAAGCTGCTTCCACTTCTTAAGAATGATTTCAGTGGTTCTAAAAATAATCATTAAAGATTGGGAAAAGAATAAATGAATGCTATTCAGAGATTTTGAGAAAACATGACTTAGCAAACAAATCCCTAAAATTGAAATCTAACTAGAAAATAGTGGATGACAAACATGGGGACCACCTTGTCCAAGGCTTAAGAGATAACCAAAGGTCGATCAGATCTTGTTATTGGCCAGCTCTGGCTAAGATCATACAGGTTCTGATGCTACTGTAAGGTAAGTGGTAAAATTATCTTCTAGAAATAGAAATCCTAGTTAAATAGAAAGATCTGAGGAAGGTTATCAGATGTCATAAAAATTCATTAAAGGGATCAGGAGATCCAAGACCTCTGGTCAAGGTGTCAGTAAGAATATTTTGGCAGATAGCTCTGTCAGAATGGAGCCCTTTGGATGAGTCATGTTCCTGATATCTTACTTGGCAGAACACACCCATGCACACGTGGGCTTGTAGGCCTGTGAGCCGGAGTAAAACTCTGAGACCAATCAATTTGATGCAAATAAAACTTTAATCTTTCAAGGGTCCTTTCTTCTTCTTTTTCTTTACAAAATTTTATGGTTTGAGAGCATATTGACTTTCTGATTTACCTTCCTCTAAATTCCACAATGGTGGCAATTTTCAGATTGAATGAACATGGCCCAGTATCAAAAATCACAGTCAGAAAAGCAACACTTTTAATTTATTGAACACGCATCAAATTTTAACATCTTCTTGCTGAAGCAATTTGCCTGTCATCTTCTTTACTCCTCAAAACCAAATTATTAAATGGATACAGTCACTTCCATTTCATTGATGAGGAAAGCAAAGCTTCACTTGCTGAAGTTAATTGCAGGTTTGAGACATGAACTGAGTCTCACCTGCCTACAAAGCCTGTGCTTTAATTAATTAATTTTCCTAGATGGCGCCTAACAGGGAGCAGAAAGCCAAGCCACAAGCACATAAATGGGACCAAGGGCTGAGGATATTCAAGGGCCCGACATTACATCACAGTGGGAAGGGGAAGAAAAGTCCATTAGAAAGGAGACATGTGGGTTTCCCCTCCTGTTGGCATTGCTGAGAAGAGTCTCTAAATGGCACACAAAATTTACAAACGTTGGCACATTTCAGGAGGTAGACAGAAAGCTGGGATTCGGTGGGGTTTCTTGATCTGTTTTAAGCAGGGCACACATGGGCTTGGCTGATTCATACACTCTGCTAGGCTGCTGTGGAGTAGGCATTGCACAGAACAAGGCCAGCTCTGGTACTGCCACCTGTTCCTTTTGCAGACTCATTCCCCTCTGCTCCTGTCGTGGTCAATGCTCCAGGCTTCAGATAACTCCTCTTACTTCATCCTTTTCCCTGTGGGAATCTCTTAGAAAGCCTGAGATCAGTTAACAAATGCATGCTTAGTTCTTTCCCGCTGCTGTAAGGGAATACCACAGACCATGTAATCCTTGAAGAAAAGAGACTTGTTTAAAGTGGGAGGGAGTTGTTTAGTGGAGAGCATGGGGTCAGTGCCAGCTTGGCTCTTGGTGAGGGCTTCCTAGGTGCTGTGCAGTTGAGGGAGTTTCCCTGTGTGGTAGAGCTTCCTCAGTTCACCTTCCCAACAAAATCAGCCTCCTGAGAATCCATTGATTTATTAGCTGAGGGATGGGATAACCCATCCTAAGGACAGACCCTTACGATCCAGTCACAGAGAGACCTCACCTCTCAGTACCATTAACATAACCAGTTGGAGACCAACTTTCCAACACGTGGAAATGTAGAGACTCCTTCAAACTGTAGTTCATAGATAGACAAATGACAGGCAGACACTCTCTCAGCTGTAAATCTCTAGTTCAATTTCAGGAATTCAAATCCATGTAACTAACTCTATACCTAAAGTCTCCACTGCAGGTTCCAAAAGGTGAGTCTCAAATTATATATGAAATCTATATATCCACATATCAACTTTAGATAATTATATACATACATATACATATATATACATACACACGTATATCTATTATACACACACATACACATTTTCCAGGAGTATTTTTTTGGTGATGGTGATGATGATTGATCAATTTGTTTGAGACATGGTCTCATTACGTATTACAGAGTCTAGGCTAGCCTTGAACATGGGATCCTCCTGGTTCTGTGTCCTCTCATTACTGGGTTTATAGCTATGTGCTACCATACCTGTTATTGTCTGTGTGTGTGTGTGTGTGTGTGTGTGTGTGTGTGTGTGTGTGTGTGTG
>LZPO01028720.1:0-14820 GCA_001675575.1 Neotoma lepida
AAGGCCAAAGGGGTCAAATTCCCAAACTTCAAAGTGCCACCAAGTGGAAAACCTGATAGTTGACCTCCTGGGATGGCTGTAATGAAAATGCAGGTGTGCTGAAACTATTTGATAAGATCCCCTTTGGGGAGGGAGGTGGCTCTGTGGATAAAATGAAGCATGAAAGAGGACCTGGGTTTGGATTTCCAGAACACATGTGAAAGCCAGGTGGGCATGGATAACACTTGGAATGCCAGCATTCTGGTAGCAGAGCAAGGTGACTGCCAGGAAGTTCATTGGTGAGATGTTCCAGCATTGGCAATCTCTAGGTTCAGCTAGACATTTCCTCAATAAATGAAGTGGAGAGTGATTAAAGTAGACACTTGATATCACCTTTGGACTTGCACATGCATATACATACAGGTGCATACACACATGAACATGTACACAAATATACATACCACACATCCATGTAAAAAAGAAAAAAAAACATCTCTGGGTTATGTGCAGAAGTGGTACACAAAACATAAATCACTTATTTAGACTTGGGCCCCATCTCTAAAAAGTCTCATTATGTGTGGGCAAATACCCTAAAATGCAAAATGCTCCTGGTCTCAAGCATTTTGGAGAGGTAATCTTCAACTCATTCTAAGGTCAATGTGTGGAAGTAACAGTTCTAGGACCAGAATCAGGGCAAGAAGGAAGAACAAAGGACTCCACGATCTTCTGCCCTGAGTTCTGCATTCCTCCTTTGTTCCATTCCCATCTCCAATCTCCATGTTGTCTTCCAGCTCTTGGACTTCTGTCTCCACTGTCACCATTCTAAGTCACTGTCATCCTGGATGAGCAGCACCACTTATGAATGATGGTTTTGTAGACAGCAAGGCAATGCTGTAGTACTTGAGGTGGGTTATCCTAATCCTCTGTCCACATCCCATTCATGGTTCTCCAGTGACTCCAAACAAACTCTTTGTCTTGAGCCGTGAGGTCCTCTGGAGTCAGAAGTTCTACTAGCTAAGCTCACCTAGGCCACCTCTCCTACTCCTAGCTTTGATAGTGGCCTGGCCTTTTTCTCTCCTCTGTGCAGTGCATGTATTTCCCCACCAGGGCAGCTCTGCCTAGACCAACTCTTCACTGAGGTATTCTTGTTTACTTAGTGAGACTTTCTTCTGATCTTGTAGGGCTTAGATTAGATGGCATCTGCTTCCAAACGATTGTTTTCATAACGTTATTAGGTGCATCTTTCTCACCCTTAACATCTTTCCAACAGCAAACTTAATGTTTTATTCGTACTGCTTATTGCAAATTTTCTTATCCATTTATTATTATTATTATTATTATTATTATTATTATCATCATTATTGTGTGCATGTGTGTGTGTGTTATATGCCTACATATACAAGAGGTCGTTTTTGTGTGGAGGTCAGAGAGGCCATCAGGAGTATTTCTCTCTTACTCTTCACCTTATTTTTGAGATAAGGGCTCCCACTGACTTGAAGCTTGGTGTTTTAGCTCTTCTGGTCGGCCAGTGGGTTCACAAGATCTGCCTTACTTTGTTCCCCAGTACTGGGGTGAGAGGCAAGCATGGTCATGCCTGTCTTTATGTGGATGCTGGCGATTTGAATTTAGGTCCTCATGTTTTCACTGCATTTTATACACTGACAAATCTCTTCCCTCTCTATAATAATAAAATGATAATAATAACAATTACTATTACTGTTATTATTATGTTGTTGTTAGAGACAGAATCTTTAGTATCTTCAAACCTACTATGTAGCTAAGGATGTCCTTGCATTTCTGATCTTCCTGCATCTACTTTCAGAGTACTGAGAAAGCAGGCATGTACAACCATGCTTTGTTTATATTGTGCTGAGGACTGAACCCAGGAATTTTTACATGTTAGGTAGAATTGTATTATAAATAGAGTTGGGCTTTTAAAAAATTATTTATTTATTTTTTGCCTTTTCACCTTTGAACCCAGAACCTAGCATAGACCCCTTGTGGTGGTTTGAACAGGTATGGGCCCCATAGACTCATGTGTTTCAATGCTTGGCCCATAGGGAGTGGCAGTATTAGGAGATGTGGCTTTGTTGGAGTAGGTGTTGGAGAAAGTGTGTCATTGTGGATGTAGGCTTTGAGGTCTTATAAGCTCAAGACTGACTAGTGTCACACAGTTTTTCCTTCTGCTACCTGTGGATCAAGATGCAGAACTCTCAGCTCCTTCTCAGCACCATGTCTCCCTGCACACCGCCATGTCTCACCATGACAATAAATGGATGAAACCTCTGAAACTGTAAGCCAGCCCCAATTACATGTTTTCCTTTATAAGCATTGCCATGGTTATAACAGAAGCAAAGAGGATGAGGAGTGCAGACTATTTGGGCAGAGCAGTCATGAAGTACCCTGTCTCCTGCTCAGCAAATGATCACTGTCATCCACACCAATCTGGTCCAGCCTGACAATGGCTGTGCCTAAAATTACAGACAGCCAGGATTTCTGCTTCTCCTCCAGGTAGATGACATCTGTATGACAACCACAGAAACCAGTTATGGCCTAAGTTCAGCCTTGCAGCCATTCTCCAAATCCTTAACTTTCACCAAACACTAGGGACAAAAATCTTTGGCCTTTTTTTGAAAGTACCAAAGGCAATGTCTCAACAAACATGGGTATTTTCTTTGCAGAAACTGGGCGGGAGATATCAGGCACCCTGAAAGGCTTCGATGAAAATGCAATCTTGCTTTAAAATAATCACTGCAATATTTTTTTNAAAAATTTGTTCTACAAAAATAGTTATAAGATAATTTGGAAAGATACAGGGATTAAATATTTTACAATATCATTGTGTGTAAAATAGCCAGAATAAATAAGTCTGGTGAGATAGAAGGTAAGCGATGTGTTAGGGACTGGGAGAAGAGAGAAGTGGGGAGTAATGGAATCATTCAGATATAAAGAGAAGTAATAAGGACTTCACATTATTGTGATGGTTCTAAATGCCCTTGAATTGTACACTCTAAAATGATTATCTTTGTTTTATGTGACTGACAAATTTTAACTCAATTAAAAGTTTGGTGGAATTTAAAAAATAAGAGTTGCCTTGGTCATGGTGCCTCTTCACAGCAATAGAAACCGTAAGATATACCCCCCTCTCCATTTGCTTGGTCACTTCTGTGCTTTCCTTGGGTGCTGGCTCACAAACCACATTTTTTGAGTCTTTTTCTGGCTCTTAGNCTAAGCTAAGTCCACAGCTATTTGTTCCCACAGTTCTGACAATCCCTGAGCTAGCGTTAATCACAGCCCAGTCAGTATCGTGCATATTTGCCTTTACTGCCATTCACTGAGATTGTAATTAATAGTGACAAAGATCTAAACCTCTGGCACCAAAGCTGTCCACAGCAGTATGAAATCAGGACATGAGCCTGGAGTAGTGTGCTATGCTTGAAGTCTTAGTACTCGGAAGGATGAAGCAGGTCCATCACTGGGCGATGGAGCCCAGCTTGGACTATGGAGTGAGTTCCATGTCAGCCTGGGCTAAAGGCTAAAGAGTAAAAGTATCTCAAAAGAAAGAGAAAAGAACCAGAAAACAAAATCAGAAAATAATTCATAGAAAGACTAGGTTATTGAGTGAGGATATGGGGACAGGAAAACAGGTCAAGTATTCACAATTTTTACAATGGATTAATTAATTAATTAGACTTTTATCAATTCATGGCCACCCTCATACCTTCATTCTCAGTTATGTAATACAGAACATAGCACTGAGTAACATCTACTCACTCTTATGTCAAATATCTTATAGATATTTATTGAGCATATACTATGTGACAGAGTTACAAGTTGAAGATATGAACAAGGAACTCTCCTAGGGAAGATGTGTTTATAAATATTTACACTAAAACACAAAGGATAAAGAGGACTCACAAGCAGCATAAAACAAATGCATTTGCAAGGGAGAGTGGGGTAGGCTTGGGAACAGGCTGTAAAGGAAGTGATGTTCTTCTCAGTTGAAGAGATGGGGAAAATTTTCACAAGCCCTGACATAGTAAAGTGCCTTGGAAGAATATTTAAAGGCCCCAGTGCAGCTCAGGGCAGCTCTGAAATGAAGAATGAGGTCTGGCCGGATGTAACACAAAAGCTTGGCAGAGTATGCGATGGCTCTAGGTTCTTAAATGTCCTGTGATAGGAATGGGAGCATGGGTCTGTACTCAGTAAAGAGAGGCAGGCTTTGGGCAGGTTTGGGGGTGAAGGGNAGGAAGAACGTGATTTGTAGCTGTGCAGCGAGGCAGGGTACATTGGCTTTAGGAGCTTAATATTCAGGGATGTTGTGCAAAGAGAGTGTTTGAACAAGAGGCCAAAGCAATGGATTACTAAGCAAGAAGGGGAGATTCTGACTAGGATGAGGTGATAGGGAGATAGCTCAGAGCTGGAGGCAGAGATGAAGTTAGTGTATAGCCATCCTAATGTCTATGAGGGCCATTGTTGAATGTGCTTTCCTGTACCATTTCACTGAACTTACTCTGTGAAGCAGGCACCATNATTATCTTCATATTTACTGATAAGGAAATTGAAGTGCAAAGGGTATAGTGCCTCCCTCCATGTCACATGACTCCCCAAGTAAAACTCCTTAGGAGAAAGTTTGGAATAAAACAATATTCCCCCTTTTATTCATCTATCATACTGAGAAATCATAATATTTCTACCACTACTTCCTTGTCTATAAAATGACACTAATAACTCGAGAAACTTCTTTCCTAGGAAATCTACTCCATTTTACAAACAGTCATGAATGCTAGTACTGACACAGAGACCTAGCTTCTGTTACTAAAGAACTGTCTCTTGATTTCTACTTCATTTGCATCTCTTGCAAATCCTAGAAAGAGCAACCAGCAAAGGAGCCCTGCCTTTGAAGTAACTGAGAGACTCCTTACATCCTGGTGTGGACATGTGATGCATGTGCTATTCCAGAACCTTCCCCAACAATAAGAAAGCCCTTTGAAAGGCTTTTCAGGAAGAAATATGAACCCAAAGGTCTTTTTTGATTAATCAAAATAGAATTTAAGCAAATCGAATTGATTTAATCTTGAGTTACACAAATGTAAAACACATGTTTTCAACAAGTATTTTTTAAAATCAACCCATTAATATTATTTCTGATATTTACTTTTCTTCAGATCTACATAATTGGAATTAAAATGTAAATTATGTTCTCTCATGTTTTTGATGCCTTAACATGAAGATTATGACATCTTTCTTAAAAAAATAAAAATATTCCTAATATAATACCATTGGGATCACATGATCCTACCATTAGAGTGAGAAAGCATAAAAAAATAAAAACAGAAATGAACCAACCTTATATAATCTCTTAATGATAAATTATTTTAAAATTTAAAGTTGTACTAAAAATCTTCTTTTCCTAAACTTTGGCCCATCTTTTATTTACTGTGTTTTGTAGCGGACAGATCATTTATTTTCCCATTCAACTGCCATCCATAACAATAATTTAAAACCAGCTAATAAACATTATGGTTTGTTAGAACTGCTACCGATTAAATCTTAAGTGTCTAATACACACAAATATAAACAGAATGTAATTAGAGCTATTTAAAGAACCCATTTTTAACTTAGATTAACCATACTTTCCATTTGCTGAGGATAAACACTCATAAATGAAACCCATTGCTGAGCAAGAAGCAATTACTTCAGTTTAAAATATTAATATGCACCGCCTTTTAAAAAGCCATGGAAAATCNTTTATGTAGTGCACTGTACAGATTCGAGTCATACCCAAAAGGAAGAATGGGATTGCCTTCTGTGTCCTAATTGAGAAGCAATCAAGTGAGGGATGGCATGTCCTTCCCCTTTATGAGACCCATTAAACTCTGCTTCGATGACTGCAGTTTCCAACATAATATTCCCATGTATGTTTAAGTGTGATTTAAAATCACACACACACACACACACACACACACACACACACACACACACACGAACACACAGAGAAAGCAAGGGAAATTGTACTTTTGACAAAACCCTTCATCAACCTGTTTATAGGTCTAAGCAGGGTGTATTTATAATCTAAACTAGTAGTTAATTTGAGCATATTGATAAGACAGTCTGATAGAGAGAAAGGGAAGGTACCATGCATTATAACTGAACAAGAAATATATTGAGTCACTATTTCCACGGTATTTCTTGTGGTACTCTGGGCTGACTACAAAGCTTCCTTAGGCTAGCATTACATTGCNTGTGGGTAAATGCACACACTTTGGGCTGCTGCTATGTGTTAACCGTGNGTCAAGGCCAGTTACAATGGGCACCATTGTCACAAAAGGCTTCCAAGCCTCTGCAGAGGTCCTCAGAGCAGGGCTTTGTCTATTTCCACACAGTGACACCCACTCATGGAAGAAGCTTGAGGGATCTGTTAACCCTTGGTTTGCTGGAAATGGTCACAATCTTTAGACGTTGCTTTGATTATGTCCCTGTATATAGTATGATACTGACTAAGGGTGTGGGCATTTTCAATGTCATGAGATGAAAGTTAATGGAGCAGACAAGTCCTATTTAATAAGCCCATGTCTGCCCATAGTTGAGAGTGAATGCAGATACTACTNTTTAAATCATCACAACCCAACTTCAACACAGGTGAAGTCAGTAGACAATTTACACCTATGGACATATCTATCTGCCTTGAAGTATATGTGAAGCTCAAGATTCTAAGACTGTACATTTTGTTTCCATTTACAAGGTTATAATCAATTATTTTATTCTGAATTGTAGAAAATTCCACTTTCACTAAAGGTTTTAGAAGTGTAACAGCTTCAAGGGCTAGGGTAGAAAAAATCTTTACAGGATGACTTGATGGCTGGCCTTAGGCAAAATTATCAAGCAAGGGACACTTGTCTTTGAAACTAGCAATTCTGCTCCATGTCTTCTATTCTGTCCTGGAAGCTCCTTGGGGGCCCCTTGAATTTCTGGACAGAGCTCCATCCCACCACAAGTGATTTTTTTTGGGTAACTTTTCTGAAGATTCCTCAACAGAGCCCTCTATTGTTATCTTCCTCTTCCTTAATCCCTTAGTACTTCTTCTGTTCCTTCAACTCCAGATAGAACTTCATCTAAAATTAAATTCAGTGACTTATTTGATATTTCATGCCTGGTAAATAAGAGCAACAATGATAAACCAAAACCGATACTTACATTTATGTAAGTGTCCTGGGTTAATGCCTGACCAAGAATATTGGGGTAGAAATTTTTGGTTGATTTAGTGAGATAATTTTAAAGGGTTTTTGAGATATACTGTCTAGGTGGCTGCTTATCATATAAAACATTTACAGCCAGTCCCATGTCTTTCATCATTAAATAAAAGGGGCACGCCATGTGGCTTTGATTTATTGCTGCACCGTGCCCAAACTGCTCCCTATAAACTTTCAAAAATCCACAAACAATAAAGCTTTTATAAAACACACCGTCTATCCTAATTTTAGAAACAAATCAGTATTAATTGTTTTCATTTTTGCCACAACCCACTGATTTGAGTGACTTGAGAATTATACGAATAAGAAAGTTCATTGGGGGAATATTCTGATTATGTCTACACCACC
Source organism: Neotoma lepida (assembly GCA_001675575.1). Classification (NCBI taxonomy): domain Eukaryota; kingdom Metazoa; phylum Chordata; class Mammalia; order Rodentia; family Cricetidae; genus Neotoma; species Neotoma lepida. Next base: position 7,581 of record LZPO01028720.1, read on the forward strand.
ATCTTCGGCACTAGCCACCCAAGCAGGTAAGGGGTTGTAAATGTTTCCCTTTGCTGAATACACTGTGGACCAGAGTTTTGCCAAGATTATTTTGAAATGGACCTAATACTGTTGGCACCTCAGGGACTAAGTTGTAGTCTATATCTTTATAAAATTTTATAACCCATTGGCTAAATAGCCTGAATTAGTTGACTTTATTGTTTGGCAAATGCTTGATAGCCAATAGATTTAATACATTGTTAATTATCCTAGTCTCCTTAAAATAGTATTTTCATTTTTATAACCAAGAATATTTAGAGGCTAATTAGAAATCCAGTAATGTGAATTGTAAATTATGTGTAATTACAATAAAACTAGTGAAGAATAACACACATTACTTATAAATTGTAACACTGTGATAAATTAAAGCAATTACAGGTAAACCAATAATGTTCTTTAATTAAGTAGTTATGAATGAGAATTTGTGCTTTGCATTCACAATAACCTATAAGGTTGAGGATTGCATTTCTGGCTTCTGCAGAAATCGATTGCACTCTGCTGTGACACTCTGCTAAGAATAACTCCTAAGTTCATTACTGTCATTATGCCATTATCATGTAAAAACACCCAGGATTGTTAAATGTAAAGTGTGCTGACAAGCAGTCATCCATGCTTTTTAATATAATTATAATTATGTCACTATCACTTCATATGCTTTTATGAATCTGAGAGAAAGTTCATATTTGCACAAGTCTTCAGTATTGGTTGCAAAGGAACAGGAGATAGTCTGTCGTAAGCTTACTGAAAATGCTATTGTATTTGACATTAATAAGGCTATTCATCCTCATAATTATCTAACTGCACTCTGCCATCTATACAATTATGGCAATATTTATATGTTGCCAATCTGCTTATTATATTGCNTATTGTTATATTTTGTTATAACTCTTGACATGTCCAAGTAGCAATTGATGTTACAGTGAGTGGAGAAATGACCGAGAGGCCACTCTTGCTCCCTGTGTGCTTTTAGTCGACTTCATGTCCATTTTGTGGATGTGTTCAAACAAGTCTCTGGAGATGAAAGAAAAGTCAATCCTCTTAGTTGGTAAAGACAAGAGAGGACAATGCACATGTTAAGGACTCGCTGAGCCGGGTTTAAATGTCTACAAGCTTGCTTGAATGATGATATTTAAAAAAAAAATGAACATGGAAAAATTAAGGCCATTCTGACTCATTCAGATATGCACATGCTGTTAATCTGCTTCAATGAATTAACAATTGGAATTTTCTAAATGGAAGGGATGTTTAGATTAGTAACACAACATTGAAAATATAATATTTTGAGTGTTGCAGAATGATACACCAAATCAGTCATGTATTACCAATAATGGTTGTCATGTCTGATAATTGTTAAAAAAAGATTTAATTACTATGTTTATAAACTGTTTATCCACTTGTTGCTATTGGAAGCAATAAGAGGGGGTTGCATCCTCGAACTGGAGTTACAGATGGCTGTGAGCCACCATATGGGTGTCGGGAATGAACAACAGTCCTATGCAAAAGAGGTAAGTGTTCTTAACTAGGTATGAGATTTTATTCTATATGTAATCTATTTTATGGATCTAGGCAAAAGACAGAAGCCCCTAGGTCAAAGACAAATGACTTTATTATTCAAAGCCTCTAAAGAAACATGCATGTTATTATGTTTGTCCCTTCTCCTCATGAACATAGTATGNATGAGCCCAGGTTGANGCAATCCACAATGGATTTGCATGTGGCTGAGGATCAGTGAGTGTGAGTCTCTCACTTTTATAACAAGTAGTCAGAAAGTTTGGTCTTTGTCCCAGAGAGAGCCATTACCTCAAGTTGCTTTTATAAACATGACTCTGAGAAATGATCCCAGTAAAGACCAGTCAGGGATTTACACTCTTAAGAAAACTAAGGCATACATACTGTAGCCCTGAAGAGCTGTGGAAGATAATTTTTCTCAATTATCACTACAGGTGTATTTAGGAGTTGTACCTACAAGACAGAGAGCATTCATCTGCAGTTTTTAAGTTCAAAACTCATTTTCAAGTACTGAGNTTATCTCCATATATTTAAATGTTCTCAAAATGAGCAAACACATTCGAGAAAGAGCTATCCCTCGATAGACTCTTTTTTATCCTGTTCTATGAAAGATGTTTCAAGTCTGTCAACACACACACACACACAGACACACACACTGACACATGCACATACACATACAGATACACACACATAGACACACAGACAAACACACACACAGCAGACACACAGACAGACAGACACACACACACACACACACACACACACACACACACACACACACACACACACTCACACCTTGTCTAAGCTGGAAAACTAAGACAGAGAAAGATGGATGGCAACTTTCTGGTGTAGATGTTATCAAGTGGGACACTTCTGATTGTGGATCAGTTGCCTAAAGATTTCAGTGGGCTCCTCTGAGTAACTAAAACTGGAAATCGACTTTGGGCTGTGAGCATAAAGCCAGAATTATGGTTTCATGTGCTTTGTCTCATCACGAAGGTTAACATAACCGGAAGAAATAGATGATGTATCTTGTTGTAAAATTGTCTTTTCAATTTAATTATTTACGTTATTATCTTACTACATTGCAAGCTTTTTGAGAAATGAAGACCACTCTTCATACTGTATTTCTTTGATCAGTGGGTTGAGACTGATAATGCATATACTTTCAGGACAGAGGTTTAATATGAATAAGTGAATAAGAGTGCTAGATAGGCTAGGAGGAAGTGAAAAAGTCAGAGGGGGGTCTGTCATGTTCTCCCTAACTGGCACTTTAGGAATTCAGAATATTTGGAATTAGTTATTTTGCTAATTGAAAATTTATAAACACTTTAAAAACAACTTTGTTCCTTCTTGTTGCTATTTTGTAATTTTTAAACTTTTAACCATTTATATATTTTTGTTTTATGAATATGAATGTCTTGTCTGCATGTATATGTACCATGTACATTCGGTGCTTATGGAGGCCGGACAAGGACATTGAAACTCCTGCAATGGGAGCTACAGAGGGCTGTGATTCATCATGTTCCCATGNGTGCTGGGAACTGAATCCAAGTCCTTTGGAAGAGCAGCTAGTGCTCTTAACAATGGAGCCATCTCTCCAGCCCATTGTTGTCTTGGATTTTAGGAAGGGATCTTACTATGCATTGCAGGCTGGCCTCCAACTCATGAGCAATCTTCCTGTCTGAGCATAAATTAAGGCATTAGAGGCATATACAGGTATGTCTAGCTACTACATTTAAATTAATATGAAAAAATCATCCCACTAATAGAATTAATGAAAAGTAATAACTGGATATTTGACTTTTAATTTTGCATTGTTGACTTAAATGATTGGAGTCTGTATAGTAATGGTGTTGTCAGTTAAAAATGAATCTACCTGAAGGCTAAGATCCTGAAGGAGTTAATTCATTTCACTTCTCTGGCATGAGTTCGGAACAGTTTTTACAATATGTTTACCTTCTGTTTTGAGAAAGTCAATTTTTAAGTAAACAGTGTCTTAACAGTTTGAATTGTTCCAACTGTTCTCTGAAGGTTGAAGAAAAGCTATTAAATATTTATTATTTTATATTGTGTTATTTACTGTTATGATGAATATGCAAATTTTATTAGTGTTATTCAGAAAGCCACAAAAATTATAATTCATGAGTGAAAAATTATGTGTAACAAATTTGTTATTGGAAAAGATACCACAACCTACGAATAAACTGCATTGTCCAGTACTTTCATGTGTGTCCACAGACTGTGAAGGATTTTAGAGAAAAAAAAGATGGATGAAAGTGAGCAATGAATGAGTAGCCTAGAAAAGCATTTCCAAAATAACATATATTTTGGAAGTCTGAGGAAAAGTGATGGAATGCTGAGCCTGGACTGATTCTGAGAATTCTTCCTTGCTGGTGATGAAGGCCCTGGTCCAAGCTCTTTCCTCCTAGTTCTAACAAGGAGACTCTGAGAGGACATTGCAATTCTTAATATCTTGGATACCCAAGTTCATAAAAGAAACACTATTATAGCTTAAATTATATATTGACTCTCACAAACTAATAGTGAAAGATTTCAATAGCCTACTCTTACAAGTAGACAGCCAGCCAAACAAAAACTAAAGAGAGAAATGCTGGAGCTAACTGATGTTATAAGCCAAATGGACCTAACAGATATTTATAGAACATTTCACCCAAACACAAAAGAATATACCTTCTTCTCTATACGTTATGGAACTTTCTCCAAAATTGATCATATTCTCAGAAACAAAGCAAATCTCAACAGATAAAAGAAAAACTGAAATAACATCCTGCATTGTATCTGACTATCATGGATTAAAACTGGATATCAACAACAACAGAAAGCTTACTAATTCATGGAAACTTAACAACTCACTATTGAATCAAAAATAGGTCAAGACAAAAATTAAGAAAGAAATTAGACTCTAGAATAGAGTGAAAATGAATACACACCATACTCAAACATAAGGGGTTTGAAGGTGGTTCTAAGAGGCAAATTCATAGAGGTAAATGGATGGAACTAGAAAAAAATCATCCTAACTGAGGTACCTCAGATCCAGAAAGACAAATATGGGATGTAGTCACTCATATGTGATTATTAACTGTTAAGTCAGTGACAACCAAGCTACAATCTGTAGAACCACAGAGGTTAGGAATAGAGTAAGGGAGTAAAGTGGGGACAGATAGATCTCCCTAGGAAATGGAAATAGAATAGTTATGAAGGGATGTGGTGGGAGGGGCTAGAATGGGAGAAGTCAAGGGGGGAGGGGGAGGGAAGAGGGAATGAGAGAGAGAATATGGGGAGAAACAGGTAAAATTAAGGACCATTTGAGGGGTAGTAAGGAAACCTAATACAGTAGAAACTTCCTAAAATACAGACATTTATGAAAACTATCTAAATGAAATCACCAAATAATGGTGGGCGGGGACAGATGCCCAACTGGACATCTCTTGTCACCAAATGAGGCTTCCAGTAAGGGAATTGGGTTACATATAATTGAGTTGTTGGCCAAATGGATCATAGGAATTCCTAAACAACCAAGGTTGTTGCCAAGACTCTAGGTTGCTCTCTATAAAGTGAAGGCAAGGCCCCATTGCTGAAGCCAGCACCTACACAACTCATTGAACATGAAGAAGCTGGTGCCTACATAGAGCCTTCATCTCTATGTNCTAGCATCTGTGGTACAGGAAGTTATTCCACTCACTGCCAAAGGAGAAGTGTAAAACCAACCAAACCACAAACCTTTCAATCTACAATGGTGTCCTGCTTGCATGATAGGTTAGTACAATGGTGGCACCAACCAACCAACCAACCAACATGTGGTTTGGTTTAAGGTCCACTCTATGAGATGGAATGCATGCTCAAAATTGCCTGGGTAACTAAGAACCAGAGACTAGATGGCCCAAAGACCAAGGATAAAATCATATGCTACTGTTCTGAAAAAAAAAAAAAAGGTAACAATAAAATGACTTCCAATGACATTCTGTTATATTCATAGATCAGTTCCTTGCTCAGCTATTGTCACAGAAGCTTCATCATGAAGTGGATGGGAATGAGACCCAATGTGGTGATATTTTATCTGTGTTCCCCAATAAAATTTATCTGAGGATTGGAGGAAAAACAGGCAGCCAGCCGCTAGTAGTAAAACAATAGTCATGTAAGTTAGCACACACCCTTAATTCCTTTGGTTCTCTGTGACTCCAAAGTCATATTGGGAAACTAGCGGAAGGAGGTGGTAGCACACGCCTTTAATCCCACCATCAGCCATAGAGTTCTGGAGGTCTGTGCAGACAGACAGGAAGTGATGTATCTTGGTGAGGATAGGAAATGAGTTAGCAGAATGGACAGGCATAAAAAGCCGGGTTAGACAGGAAGTCGCTCTCTTCTCTTCGCTTNGCTCTTTGGAAGTAGCAGCAGCNTTGGTGAGGTGAGGCTAGTGGTGGCTTGCTCCCAATTCCTCTGATCTCTGTCAGATTTTCACCCCTATTTCTTGTTCTGTGTGTTTATTAATAAGACTGGTTAGAAATTCGTCTTACAACCCACAGCCAGGCATTATTCAGGAAGAGAGACCTTGGAATATTGAGCTCCAAATAGGATATCACCATTAAATTTCTCCCCTTCATAGTTCAGCTTTAATTATGTATAGGTTTCTCTCTCTCAGTATGTATCTCTCTGTCTCTCTCTGTCTCTCTATCTCTCTCTGCGTGTACGTGTGTGTGTGTGTGTGTGTGTGTGTGTGTGCATGCATGCGTGCCAGTACATGTATGAGGACAGGCATTCTCAGAAGCCAGCCGAGAGTGTTGAGTCCTTTGGAGATGCAGAGAGAAGTTCATACTTTGAACCATCTCTCCAGCACCACTTCCTTGTATTTTTAACTTTAGTTCTTACATCAAATAAGTTATTCCCAAGTCCACAGCCCTAAGCTGACTTAGATACTTTCATTCTGTGTTAGACATAAAGGCAATGTTGTTAGTCAGTGCTGCGTGATCCTTGCTTCCATGAAATTTCTTGCTTACAGTTTAGTGTGGGAGACAGATATCCATAGGATGACACTTGCAATTTCCTTGGAAAGGATGGCTTGCCATAAGAGTATGGAAAGAAGAACTAACATAGCCTGGAGTATCAAGAGAAGCGCACTCTAGAGAAGGGATGCACAAAATGAGAGTTGGCAGGAAGAGAGACANCCTTTAAGGGAAGAGGTGAAGAACTTTCAGCAGAAGGGAAGCAGTGAAGCCTCTGAGGAGGGAGGGGTGAGAGCGTCATCCAAGGTCGAAACCTCAGCAGCTGATGCAAATCAGGTGATTGATGGATGAGCGTCCTGATGGATTTCAGACTTCATTCTGACAGCACCAGGAAACCACAGAAGGATTTTAATTGAAGAATAAAGTTAATAAGACAATCTATAAAGCCACACTGGCTGCTCTGGANTTCTTCTCAAGCCCCAGTGGCTCCTTTTTGCTGACTAGGTACTGATTTTAATAGTATTGTAACCTGTAATTCAAAATGGTGAGTCTTAGTCATTGTTCTAATTGTAGCCTCCTATGGTGCATGCTGGAGTGTCTTGGCTTCTGCTTGTTGTGCCGCTCAGAGACTTTCATTCATTCTTTCCTCTTCCTCTCTTCTTCCTCCTTCTCCCCTTTCCTACAATTCTTCCCTTTCTTCTCATGTCCCATTTCCTTATCTCTGTTCC
>LZPO01028721.1:8189-24212 GCA_001675575.1 Neotoma lepida
AAAAAAATAGCTTGTGGAGGTAGGTTTATAGAAATATTTTAGCAAATTATTTACTTTATAAATACTCACTGGTCTCTAAATCTCTGGGTTAAAATACACCTACCATCAAAGAGTATTTTTATTTGTAAACTTGTGACATTATTTCAACTTATATGAAGAAAATTCAATATCATGTATAAATGTAAAAAACATCAAAGTCCATTCGGAGTNGGAGTGCATGTTGACACAAGTCACTTTACTGTAGCCTTTGCATTACATTTCTGTTGCTGGGACAAAACACTATGACCAAAGGGACTTAAAGAAGGAAGAGGTATTTTGGGCTTGTGACTCCGAAAGGAGACTCCATTGTGGTGGCAGAGGCATGGCAGCAGGCAGCCCAAGCAGGGCACCACGTGTTCAAATGCATGAGCCTCTGGGCGCACTTCTCATTCTAACTATGTGAAGATTCCTCCAGACATGGAGGATAATGTTCAAAGTCACTTCAAACGTAATATCCATCCTTCTCAAAGGAATAAATTAGCATAGTAAGCCCCACCTTGGGTAGTTTCAACAGACACTGTTCTTGTGCATATCTGCATATCCCTGAATGAAGGGTTTGTGTGGTAATTCAGGGAATGGAAGCAAAACAGACAAAGGCCTTCACCATCGGTCGGGTTTCTGCCCACTTGCCCTCAGCGTCTGCTTAGGACTGCTGGCTTGAACTTTGCACACGCGACACTAACCGTCTGGAGTCCTCTTTCCCAGCTACCTTGTTTTGTCTGCACACGCGACACTAACCGTCTGGAGTCCTCTTTCCCAGCTATCTTGTTTTGTCCCTTTTCTCGTGCTACACTTTTCCTATATCACTTTAAAAAACTTTTTTATATCCAGAGTAAAACTGGGACAAATGACTCCTACTTTCATTTTGACGATTCTTAAGAAGAAGAATGGGATTCTGATCAAAAGAGATTTGATTTTTCTTTTCTAACTTACCATAGTGGAAAGATGTAGTTGTCATTTAAACCTGGTGGAAGCATTGACTTGTTCAGATCCTGGCATTGTCCTGTGAAGGCAAAAGCAATAAAGTTCTGAATTCAGAGTCTTCTTTCAATTCCCATGTCCCAGATTGTCTACTTTTTCTGTCTTTTACACACACACACACACACACACACACACACACACACACACATGCACACACACATGCACACACGCAAAACCAAACCACCCAAACATTTTCTTTTTATATTCAATAAGATAGATCATTTTAGATATTAATATGTAGTCAATTTTCCATTATATTTCCAAATATTTTTAGCCATAGCAATTTATTACTTAGTTGAAGAAAGTAACGGAGTAGTGGAGGGAGACAGAGAGACAACACAAAGGATGTGGCTAGGTGACTTTGCTATGCTTCTTGAAGAAAATTTACAATTTACTGTTCTGCTTTTGATTTTTGTTTTTNGTTTTGTTTTGCTTTTGAGACAGGGTTTCTCTGTGTAGCCTTGGCTGTTCTGGAACTTGCTTTGTAGACCAGACAGGCCTTGAAATTATAGAGATCTGCCTGCCCCTGTTGGGATTAAAGGCGTGTGCCACCACTGCCAGGCCCACAAAATTCTTAATTACATGGGTAAGTTTCCTAACTTGGTAAGGAATGACAAAAACAGACACCCCACCCCCACACACACACACACACACACACACACACACACACACACACCATCCTCTCACCTTATGGAAATACAGAATTTGGGGTGGTCAGTGTAAGAAGCTGGTATTTACACTTTGTAATTTTCAGGTTACTACAGAAAGCTCTGGAGTGTCTCCAAAGAAGGATTCCTATCACTCTTAGCCAACTCATCTTACTCTTACTGTAGCAGCCAGCCCCAGAGTCATTGTGATAACAGCTCTTTTGAGACATGAGTAATGTAGCACAAAATTCATCTTTTTAAGTGTATAGTTTAGTGAATTTTAGTGTAGTCACAAAATTGTGCAATTAACATCTCTCGCTCCTCTCTCTCTCCGCATGTGCACGCGCTCTGTCTCTCTCTGTCTCTGTCTCTGTCTCCCTCTCTCCTGTCCCCCCCCTCCACTTTCTAATAAAGTTCTGATACTGGGAAAAAAAAAAAGAACATGATCCTGAGAATAAACCATTTCTTTCCCAAATCAGATTGGTCATGGTGTTTATCAAAGCAGAAGAAAGCAAATCAGAACAAATAAAATATTAAGTAATGATTGAAACTGGTTTAGGCTGAATAGTTGCATAGGTGTGCATGCAAATCTGAGCTGCACCAGTTGTAAAGTATGTCCATACACAGGATGCACTCATCCCCTCCAGCTCATTACTTAACACTGAAAAAAAGAAGTTCTTAGTTTCCTAAAGTGGAAAGAGAAATCATACCAATCATATAAAGTCAAAATTCAAACTAAGAGATACTGTGTATACAAGGATCTTAGCAGATTCTTACAGGAGAAGCTGGCAGCCAATGATGGTAACTACTGAATTATCATTGCTGTTGAACACTGTGAAGATTAATCAGGAGCACAAGTATATGGCCTTTTTAGGGTACCCACCTAGGAAGTAACACACAGTCACCACCATCACACACTAGTCACCACCATACTCCCTCTGAGAGGTTAACTCAATGGCTCCAAACCTTTCAGCATCAAAATTGGACAGATGATAATAGAAAGGGAATGTGTTTAAGACAGAAGATTTCCTGGAAATTTTCCAGTGTGTGTACTCATCAGATTCATTCTCCACGGATATCGTCTCAAAAATTTTTCCCCTTTAATGTTCATATATAGAGAGCTTGTGTTTGCTATCTAAAAACAATAGTATTTTGACTTTCTTAGACAAACAAAACAACAACCACACACACACACAAACACACACACACAAAAGGAAGGCCCTACTAGAACTAAGCTAGAAGATATCCCTAAACCCAGCAAGATAGATTATTGCTATTCAGTAATTCTTAAGCTCCTACACTTCCTTCTCTTCAGCATCTTCAACCTGCTGGTGATCATATTGTCCCGAGTCTAGACAGCCTCTCTGTCTCTCCTTTCCCTGGTGTGATACCTCCATTTCCTGAACAGAAGCACGTACACATCAGTGACTATTACCCACTAGGATCCTTGAATTATTTTCTTTAGAAACAGCCAGATTCAGTATCTGACTGAAGCACAAAAGACTTCTTCCTCTTTCATGCTGTGAAGCTAAATGTAGTCCTCATTACCAGGAAGTTAGAAAAGGACTTACTCTTAACAGTGACTAAAAGTGAGCTGGCCCTTCGGAGAAATAACATATCCTAAAACACAGATAGAAACTGGGAAGTAGAAGATGTAGCTTGTTTTTTTCTGGAATTACGTAACCATCTGAATAACCTGATTTAAACCGTTATATAGTGACAAATCGTGTCATTTTATTACTAGTGGCCAAGAGCTATCAGAAATATGAAGAATGAGATAAAGACTAAGATAAACAAGGTATTGTAATTGGCCACTATAGTTAATTGTTGCAACAACATAATGGACCTTATTTTTAGTTCAGTGGTGGCGAAGCTTAGGNTAACAAGACTAAATTACTTACAGAGGTCAACATCTGGATAGTGACAGAGTTAGCATTCAAGAGTCAATGTGGGAGTTGAAATCACAGCTTTCTTAGTTCTACCATATGTGTTTTGTCTTTTGCTTCATCCTTTTTTTTTAAAACCTAGTCATCCTCCTATTCTAGATGGAATAAGTGACTTTAATATGTCCCTGCCTCTAACTCAGGATCAATTAAATTCTCTAAGCACAACAGGCAGGTAGCAAATACCAGGAAATCTCCTCACTAAGTCAACTGCAACCCTAATGCCAAGGCCACACTTACATGAAAACAACTTGGAGCAGCCCAGACCAAAGGGATCCCCACTCGTGCTCCATTTCTTAAATATGAAGGTGTCCTTTAAATATATTTTCATTACTAGTCAAATATGATTCTGTGTAACACAGGGAGAGTAGCATTCAACTATTGTGTTTTCTATGAAATGATGTTTATGTGTTTAATGTTTTTCAGGGAATAAGATTGTGGGGATTCTAAACCTTATTATTTTGCATTTCTTTAGTGTTGGATTCTTCATAGGGATATACCATTTTATATAGCTTATATAAGAAAAATATCAGAATAATATGTGAGGAGTCCATGGAATTTAATTTAATCAATCATGTGATTAAAAGTGCAATTATGGGCTAGGGATTTAGCTCAACAGAAGAGCACTTTTATATGCAAAACTATGATATTTCATATGGGCACTTCAGCATCCATAGATTTTTATTATCTTCAGGATCTCCTACAACAAGCATATAACTGCCTCTGTGTGTGTGTGTGTGTGTGTGTAAAACATTTATATGTTCTCAAAGTAAAGATAAAAATGAGTTTTGAAAAGTATTCCTTGTTATAAATTGGTTCATTTTGCTGGGAGTGGGGTGTTTGCGTTCTACCACCAAGTTAAATCCCCAGCCATTGGGAGTCCAATGGCCAAAATACTAATGTTCCTTAAAGACCTCACACAAATGGTAATTTTTTTCTAATTATCACTGACTTTCTTGACTATGCCTCTGTGAATACCACTCTCTTTAAAGCCTGAGTCATGTGGACTCCCAACTCATACCTAACGTAAAATTCATTTTGATAAAATAATTTTCTAGGTTTATCCATAACCCTTAATTTATAGAGAAATGATGGGGTTGGTGGTGAAGCTCAGTGGTAGAGTGCTGGTCGAGCATGCTCAAGGCCCTGGATTCAGTCCCTGGTACTGGAAAAAACCAAGAAAGGAAAAGAAAAGTAGCACTATTGTCAATAGTGTGTGCCTAGGAAATGTCTCTCTTCTGGCTTCTTTTGTGTCCTCTTATTTGATTGTCTTGATAACACTCCACAATGATCTCATGAGGACAGTCCCTTTCCTTGCCATCTTCTGTTTTAGGTCTTTGGATCTTGGGTTTGAACATGACATTTCCTCAACACGGCATGCCATTCAGCTGTACCTCCAGCCCACTTCTCATGTCTCACAGTAGAAAATCGTCATCAGTTGTCCTTCAGCAGCGCCAATTCTTTTCATGATTTGATGCTGCAGTGACCAACTGAAGACTGGGAAGGCCCCGCTGTTTTAAAGAAGCCAGAGACCTTGAGCTCATTGACATTGATGGTGATCACCAGGGCAAGGCCAGCACTGTGTCACAGAGCACAACAGTCAGTCCTTGCATGAGGACAGAGGTGGAAGGGCCAGCTTCCCAAAGAGATTTTATTGAAAACAGAATTAAATTATTTGCTGGTCTTACTTTGAAATACTCCTAATGTTGTCTTTCCCTGAAGGTATATTTTTTCTCTCCAATTAATATCCAATTTCAAATGGTGTTGTAGAATATTATTTTAAGATGTGTTACATTTGTTTGTGCTATGGTACATTTGCTTTAATGATACAAAGATGTGTAGCATTCTTTTATATTGCATTTGTTTAACTCTGTGAAGCTGTGTTACTTGGCCTGTCTAAACATCTGATGGTCTAATAAAGAGCTGAACAGCGAATAGTGAGGCAGGAGAAAGGATAGNTGGGGCTGGCAGGCAGAGAGAATAAATAAAAGGAGAAATCTGGGAAGAAATAGGAAATCCTCCTATCAGCAGGAGCAAGATAAGGAGGAGGATGCAAGGGGCCAGCCACCCAGCTACACAGNCAGCAATGCAGTAAGAAAGAAAGAAAGATAAGCAGAAATAGAAAAAGGTAAAAGCCGAGAGGCAAAAGGTAGGTGGGCTAATTTATGTTAAGAAAAGCTGGCAAGGAACAAGCCAAGCTAAGGCTACGCATTTATAAGTAGTAAGAATAAGCCTCTGTGTATGATTTCTTTGGGAGCTGAGTGGCAGGCCCCCCAAAAGAGTGAAGAGTAAAAAACAAACAACAACAAATGGGTGTGTGGAAATTGTGAACTAAAAATCTGCCTTTGAGTCTGGATTTTTCTTTCTCTTGTTACTTAGTCAAATATATTCAGTTTAATAAGAATTATTTTCAGTACATACAGTCCTATGTATATAATATCAGACACTATCACACACATACACACACACACACACACAATGCTAAAGTCATGTATTCTATTTCTCTTTACTAGACTTGGATGATTATATACTTTTTTAAAATTAAAGTCACATTTATCTGTTCATTCACTATTGTCCTTCAAGTGATTTTGTTCCTACAAAGAACTTTAAGGTTTGCAAATAAATATTGACTCACACTTTACTGCATTATTTTATTTTATTTTTCCTTTGAGAAAAATGAATTACCAATAGACTCTAGAAATGTACACCAGAATAAAAGTAACATAGCTAACATTTAAATTAGAAAAATTCAATGGTTAAAAATTAACTCTCTACCTCAAAAGTTCAACGAAACACACATAAATCAGTTATTTTCACACAGGACTTCATGTTCTTCATGATGCTTTTGTCTGTTTGGAAAAAAATTATCAACAATTACTTGATTAGAATTTTTTGCCTTTTCTTGTACTTCACTGCTCCATTTCTTGTGCTTTCACTCTTTTCAAAAAGAAAGAGAGGAAAGAAATCAACCTTCTGGCTTTCTTTCACTTTCTTCAGCACCATAGCTTAAAGGAAGTTTTAAAGTAAGAGGTCATACATCACCCTAGCAACCTGGCTTGAAGGAAGTGAAGCATCCTAAAATGTAATGAAGGATGACAATTGTCTGGCAGACTTATCACAGCGAGCCACTTCTCCCTAAGTGGTCATGTTATCCTGCTGAAAAGGAATGCCACATCTTAGTGGGGTTAGTACGCCCCCAGAATACTGTGTGCACTTGCCAAATCAGCTGATTTTTCTCAGAAGAGTACATTAGAGAGTTACAAATAAGTTAGCATGAACTGCTATCTTTACTGCATAAGTGTTATCCATCAAAAATTAAGTAACTGTCAAAATGTTCAGACTGCATATGAAAAAACTATGCATGGAACCCAAAAAGAAGTTAGAAATTAAGTGTCCGTGTTATAATATTAATACAACACCAGTATCCTCTTTGGCTCATCATTTAAGATGACAAAACCTAGCATGAGATGGCTACATATATTCAAAAACTTCGAAGATGTCATATTTCTGTACTACTTTTGTGTCTCATCTGTAGTACAGCATTGCAGGCATGTTTGCATCTTCCCACGAGTGAAGCCTGCAAACCATGGAACATACTTTTTCCATTTATCTTTATCAATTTCCTGGACAACACTGAAGAATAACATTATTTATGCAGGGACTAAGTGATTAAGAGCACTTCCTGTTCTCCCAGAGGACCAGACTTTAGTTCCTGGCACCCAAGTCAGATTGCCTGTAGCTCTAGCAGCAGCAGATCCAATGCTCACCTCTGGCTCTCGTAAGTCCCTGCATGCACACACATAAATAATAAATCAAAATAATACAAATGTAAAAGTGTTTACATGCTTCTCACAAAATGTACAAAAAATTAGAAAGACTATTTAGAACTCTTTATTAAAATTAGAAACATTATTTATTATTTCTTCTTTTGTTTTTTCCAATAGATTTCAGCCTGAACCAACAGAAAGAAAGCAGATAAACGAAGACCATTTCAGGAGGCTGAAAGGGGTGTTTTGGACTTGGGACAGCCATTTTACTGCAGGCTAGCAGGCAGCATTTCTCTTGTAGCTCTCGCTATAAACCAACTCTGAGTGATAATTGCCCAATTTTCCCCCACACTAAGGGAAAGATTATGTTATAGCACAATCTACCCTGAATTCCAACAGTAAATCAGGTTTGGCCGAAAGTTAAATGGACTCTTAACCACTGTCTCGCCTAAATGCTTCATTACTGATAAAATACTTTAGAAAGGGGATGATGGGAAACTCAGAATTTGGTTTTTTTAAATAGCAAAGTTCAAGAATGAGTTTTTATGGCCTTGTTTCCATAAAATTGCATTCTGACTATTATGCTACAAGATGAGACTGTTAGGAGAAAAGATTTTTATAAACATTCAAGGACGTGATAAATTTGTAAACAGCATGCAGAACCTGTGTTCTGTACAATTGAAGGACCAATTATATACCAATTAGTGCAAGGCGTAGGCACCCTCTTTATGCCTCTACACACCACATGAATCTCATTTCTGTATCCATCACCCACAACCCAATGTTCCCCACCACACGGAACACGGTCCTCTACTCACCACTCACAACACGGTCTCTAAATGTGTTGTGATGATTTAGACACTGTCTTCTCTCACTTTTCAAAGGACTGTAAATTCATAGTCTTTTAAGATTATAATTCTGCAATCTTCTTCAAAAGCCTTAAATATGTCCATCTTATTTATCCATAAATTTCATTACAAGGTTTTTCAAGCTAGCAAATGGCTCAGCAGGTAAAGGCACCTGCCACCAAGCCTGACAGCCTTACTTCAGTCCCTGGAACCCACACTGAGGAAAGAGAAAATGGATTTCTGCGAGTTGTACCCCAATATCTGATTGAGCCATGATATGCATGCATGTACACACACACACACACACACACACACACACACACACACATGAGTAAACAAGCAAGCAAAATGTAATGAAAATATTTTTTAAAATAAACAGTCTAGTATAAAAATATCAAAAATATGAACAAAATTAGTGATAAGATATTTATGGAGTGTTTTATATTATTGAAAAGATTAAAATGATCAGAATGTTCATGAAGTTACAATTAATTTTGGTGTTATCAATAACGTGGAACTATATAATACACAATAAAATGGAAACTATAAAGTTATCTATTTAAATACCAATGGAATCAAATATTTTGTGAGATTAGGGTTGAGATACACACAAAATTGAATCATATACTGCTCTGCAATATGAATACTGAGTTGCTTCTGAGTCAGCTGATAAAAATTGGTTCTACCTCATAGATTTCATATTAAGAGTCTGAACACGACTAAATTGCTACTGTCTCTTTAAAAAAGAAAGCAATCATTTAGAGAGGACAGAGTTTATGCTCTTCACCATTTTCCCCAGGAAATAAAAGAGAAATTTCCCATAGCTTACTACCTGTGAAAAACTGCTGAGACTTGATAAGAGATGAGTAGACAGGATAATATTTGTTGTTGCATTTTCAGTGGACTAGTTCCAGAGTACATTTTTACTTTTACCACTTTGCTGCCAGTGTGTGTGTGTGTGTGTGTGTGTGTGTGTGTGTGTGTGTGTGTAAGAGAGAGACAGAGGCAGAGGCAGAGACAGAGACAGAGACAGAAACAGGCAGGCAGGCAGACAGAGATTTACATGGAGAGCAAGGAAGAAGCCTACATAGAAAGAAGGGGGAAAGGGACAGAACAGTGTGGGGAAGATGGAGGAGAGGAAGAGGAGGGGTAGGGAGGCGACATGAAATAAGCAATCACAATTTGTCCATGAGGTAAATTCAGAACATCAGGGAATACAATGGCAGAACAATAAGGAACAGNGTGGCCAAACCCCTGCTCCCAGGGTTACTCTTCAGCACACTGACAACACCAAATGCTGCCAAGGACATGGAGTACAAGGATTTTCCATTTACCACTGATAAGTTTCTCCGCCCAACAATCAGAGTCAGGCCAGGTGAGGAAAGGCCAGGTTTAATTCACGAACCTTTCAGGGTGATTCCNGGGCCCCACAGACAGGAGACCAGGGCGAAAGACCAGAGGGAAGAGAGCGTCTAGTCTCGGGGATGCTGCTTAAATAGGCCCAGGGAGTGGTCTTGGTCTCTCTGGGGAGGAGCCCTGTTTTGGCGGGCTCTGAAGGGGCGGGTTCAGCAGCTTGCGGCCCAGTGCCAGCGTGCAGAGGAGCCAGGAGTCCCAGCCGCTGGAGGTGTGGGTGGTGCTGGGGGTGGAGCCAGGGCCACACAGGAAGCTGCATCCAGAAGACCCCCAGGTAGAAAGCAGCTCTGCCAGTCNCCTGGCGGCTGGGAAGTATCCGCCAAGAGCTGGACACCAGGGGCTGAGGTGGAACTCCTACCAAACAACCACTGGTGGGGTTGCAAAATGGCACAGCCGTCTGAGAAGAATGTATAGCATTTTCTTACGAAACCCCACAAATTATTACCATAAAATCCAGTGATCATAATTCTTAGTATTTGCCAAATGACTTGAACAGTAATGCCCATACAACAAGGTGCACATGTGTAAATCCACAGTCTTTCAGGATTCTAATTTGGCAGTCTTCTTTAAAAGCCTTGAGTATCTCCATTTTATTTATCCATAATTTTTTTTCTAAGGTATTTTCGGGCTGACAAATGGTTCAACATGTAAAGGTACCTGCGTCCAAAACTTATGGCCCTACTTCATTCCCTGGAATCCACATTGTGGAAGGAGAAAATGGATTCCTGTGAGTTGTACCCTAATCTCTACTTGAGCCATGATATGCATTTATGCATGTGTGTACACACATGCACATGCACGTGTAAACAAGTGATATGTAATGAAAATACTTTTAAAAATAAGTTTTCTGGTAGGAAAATAACCAGAAAAGTGTACAAAATTAACAATAAGATAATTTTAAGTATACATGAATAAACATTTTGGTTTGTTTAGCCCATAAAATATTATTGAGTTGTAAAAAGAAATGAGCTGTCAAGCCATGACCTTGTACATATTAATGTCTATTACTAAGTAAGACACTAATCTGAAATAATGTATTTAATGCCTTCTAACTTTATGATGCTGGAGAAGTATAGAGAAAGTGGGGAAAAAGTGATTAGTGGTTTTCAGGAGTTACAGGCTGGCTGGATCAGGTGGAGTGTAGAGTAACTTCAATGCATTGTGAAACTTTTCAATATGGCACTGTAATGATGAATATAGGTTATTATACATTTGCCAACATCCATAGTATACACCATGCTCGAGTGGAACATTTACAGAGTGGACTTTGGGTGATGGGTCAGTATTGGCTCCTGACTGCATAAGAGGCCCAGTGTGGTGTGGGATGAGGCAGGGGGTCAGGGTAGATATGTGAGGAACAGCAAATTCTAAATATTTTTGTGCATTCTACACAATTTTGCTATAAATAAAAACTATTTTTTAAATAAAGGCTATTTCAAAGAAAATTATATCTAAGGAATGTTATGTGGTGCTGAGAACATGGTTTTAAAATTGTGAGTTTAAAGGAAACAGTGTGAGCAGAAAGACAGAAACATCTCAGAAATGGAGATGGGATGAAGTGAAAGAAAAGGAACTTTCCATGAGAAGAAGATGCTTTTGCAGCTGATAGCCATCAAATATTTGTTTCAGGAGGCCACACACACATTTGCCCTGAGTGAATTTGCTGCTGCTGCACTGCTTATTGTCATGTCCTCTTTTCTGTCATCCTGTGGTTTTCCATGTATCCATCCTGCTTTCTCTTGGGCCTATCTGGTTTCTACACACTTTCATTACCACTGTTCTCCAGTGACACCTGAGAATGTGGGCATGTGTCTTCATGGATTAAATACCTCATTATAAAACACTCACAAAAAGTCTTTAGACAAATTATGGCTTCAGGTTCCAAAGCACATAGAAACATAGAAAGACCACAAAAACAACATAAACTTTTTTCTGGTTGGAGGATATTTACTGCTGTTTGTTGTTTTGTTTCGAATGAGAAGACCAACCAGTACATTTCATAAGTTATTCTTATCAGAAAGTACCAATACCATGGCAGAATGTTACCCATTACATACACAGGAATATTTGATCTGTTTTTTCTTACTCAGAGACAACCAGGAGAGTGGAGATTGCTTGAGAAAATTTACCAACTCCTGTTTTAAGACAGGGTGTGATAGTAATACACCACAACACATGCTTGCTTATGGATTATGTCTACTTCTGTCTGCTAATATGCTGTATGGTTGATAGTGTAGAATATTCAGAGTAATAGTTCTTTCTTCATTTTTCTCTGGCTGTCTTGGGGTAGTGTGTACAATCCTATTAATGTGAAGAGATGGCCATCTACATGGGTCAAAATGTGACCTCATTTAGAATTCCTTCAGAAACCATCAGGACAACTAAATAAGGCCCCTGCCAGTTGTTGACTTCTAGAGTAAGAGAAGAATTGAAGACAGTTAGTACAAACTACTCTATTGGGTTTTAATCTAAAGGATGATGGAGAAATGGAACATAACTGAAGTTGAACAAAAGATCAGAAGAAAATTTCTTTTCAAAGAGAAATTACAGCAAATTGTTGTGATGGCAGTTATCACTGAGTAGGAAGAGAGAAAACCACACAGGGAAGAGTGGAAAGAACCTCTGAAGTAATGTCCTTGAGCAAGCTAGAGAAAATTGGATGCATAAGTGGAGGGGCCAACCTCAAATGGAAGGCCCTTGTTAGGAACAACAGCAAGGCAGAGGATAGACAGATCAGGGATGACAGTGTATATCATGGAGTCAGGGCAAACTGAAAATACACAGAGTCCAGGGCAAGGCAAGGCAACCAATCTCCCCTTCTCTGGAAGTGCCTGGCCCAACAGTGTTACATAAGCAGATTGGTTGGGATTCTACTATTTCTAGATTTACTCTAGGAAGTTGGCTTGTGTGTTTACAGATGCTGGCAAGTTCAGAATCTGCAGAGTGATGGCCTGGCTGGCCACCCAGAAGGAGTAGGTGCTGCAGTTCTATTCCAAAGACAGCATACTGACTGAAGTTTCTTTCCTAGAGGTCAGTCTGTACTTTGTTCTATACATCCCTTCAACTGATTGAAAGAGGCCAATATGCACAATAATCAAATGTTACANTAAGAAACCTCACAGAAATACCTAGAATATGTGCACACATCCGGGCATTTTGATCAGCCGGACTGATACATATCACTATGAGTGATCCCCAACCACAGAATTCTTCTAAGTTCTACACACCTTCTCTTTCAAATGTGCTCTGTCTTGGGATCAGTGTGGGCTAGATGCCCTTGTCTAACTAATTGCCTGTAGAATGAATGAGCAGGAAAGCGGTCAGGTCAGCTACTGCCTTGCTTCTACTCAAGATGCTATGGACAGGTGCATAAGCTAGATTGACTATACTAGTGACTTCCTGAAATATAGGGTGAAAATCACTAACTTTCAAGAGCCTACAGCTTAGGCTGGAGGATGACAGAAACAGTAGGGAAGAATACTGAGGCGGGGGGGGAGTAGGGTGTGGTGGAGTGGAGAGAAACCCTAGGTTAGGGTCTGAGTGATGAGAGCCCCACTTGGATGAGGCCGTGACCTGGGAAAGGAAGATTTGTAGATTTTCAAGACTCTGAAGGGTGTGGTATTGTCCTATCAAACTTTACTTATAAAATACAAGTCATATCTGTTTTTATTATTATTTTATTTTAATGCAGGGTCCACAAAGCATTAGTTCTGAAGTGTGGGGCTTTTCTAAATGTGGGTTCCTGTGAGACTGCTCTGGTCTTACACCTATGAAAGGCAATCTAGCCCAAGTGGAGACCAGGAACAGTTTATTTTTTCCCCTTTTATTGAAAGTAGATTTTTGCTGGGCGGTGGTGGCGCATGCCTTTAATCCCCGCACTCGGGAGGCAGAGACAGGTGGATCTCTGTGAGTTCGAGGCCATCCTAGTCTACAAAGTGAGTTCCAAGACAGCCTCCAAAGCTACAGAGAAACCCTGTCTCGAAAAACAAAAAAAAAGAAAGTAGATTCTTTCCTCATACAATAAATCCCGACTACAGTTTCTCCTTTACTTCTTCCAGTTCCTCCCCACCTCCCCTCCCACCCTTTTTGTCCCTCATTAGAAAAGAACAGGCTTCTAGGAGGTCACAACAAAACATGACAAAATAAAATATAATTAGATTAAAAACAAACAAACAAACAAACAAACAAAAAACCCACACTGAAATCAAACAAGGCTATTCAACAGAAGGAAAAGAGCCTAAGAGAAGGCACAAGAATCAGACACCCACTTGTTCACACACTCAGAAATCCTACAAAAGCACTAAACTGGAAGCCATAATATATACATAGAGAACCTGGTGCAGACCCGTATAGGCCCTGTGTATGCTACTTCAGTCTCCGTGAGTTCATGTTGATTCAGAGGGCCTTGTTCTCCTGGTGTCCTCCATCCCCTCTGGCTCTTACACTTTTTCTGCCTCATCTTCTTCGAGGTTCCTGAGCTCTGAGGGGAGGGATTTGATAGAGATAACCCACTAGAGCTGTGTGTTCCATGGTCTCTCACTCTCTACATAGTGTCTGGCTGTGAGTCTCTGTATCTGTTCCCATCTGCTGAAGGAGGAAGCTTCTCTGATGATGGCTGGACAAGGCACAGATCTATGAGGAGAGCAGAATCTCATTAGGAGTCATTTTATCACTACTTTCCTTTTATTTTTTTAAAGATAAGTAGTATTTGGTTTTACCCTAGGTCTTTGGACTATCTAGTCTCTGGTTCTTGATCATCCAAGTAGTTTGGGAATGGACTCCATCTTGTGGAGTGGGTCTTATGTGAGCAGGTATTGGTTGATTACTCCCACCAGCTTCGTGCCACCATTGCCATAACATACTTTTCAGGCAGGACAGATTGTAGATAAAAGGTTTTGTGCCTGGGTTGGTGCTTACAATTCTCTTTTGGTAGCCTACAGAGCACTTTCCTATAACAAAGAATTGAGGGGTGAAGGTGCTGTGTAGGCACCAGCTCTTCCTCTCCATGTTTGATGAATTGTGTGTGTGATGTCTTCAGCAATTGGGCCTTGCTGTTAGTTTTTAGAGAGCAAAATATTATCTTGGCTACAGCTTGGGTTGTTTGGGGATTTCCATGGGAACTCTTTGGTCAACAACTCAGTTAGATGTAACCCTGTCTGGGAGTAGATTCTTAGAGAACTGTGTGGAATTTTTTTGGTTGCTTTTAATTTCTTAACAGAAAGAGGTAGTCAACAGAGGGAGGAAAGGCTGGTGATAGGCTCGGGGTACAAACAGATGAAATTAAATCTTTTACAAAAAGAGGGAAGGAACATATTTGAAGTGCTGGGCAGCTCAAGGGCCTCACTTGTGTAAACCACAAATTTAAGTAACGACCAAGATGAAAGATAGTTGATTTTTCTGATGTGTGGGTATCACAAGATAGTATGAAGAGTCGGATTTAGCCAGGATGGATATTTTGCAAGCAAATACAATGAAGCAAANGGTGATTAAGGAATCTAGTGAGCTAATAAAGGCTTCTGAGAACATAAGAACATGGCAAAAAATTATGAGATTTCCTAGTATATTCAGTTGTGAGCCAGATAGTTTATTTTCACTGTTTCACTTAATTACCTAAGTGTTACTTATCATGCTTATTCATTTTTAGCCAACAGATATTTGTGGAGCTCTTTTTTGGTACCAGGCACTTCTCTGTGCTATGGCTCACTCACAAAGAAAGTCTGGATTTCCGTGGAGCAGAGTAAGTATCATTAAGTACAAATAAATGAATGCAAAACATTGAGGTAGTAGGAAGTTCTTTGAAGATAACATAATTGGGCCAGAAAGTGTAGACAGAGATTGGAAGGGATACTGGATGAGAAGTGGGACTCTGATACAACAAATGATCCTCCTAAGGGTGAAGATGCAGTACACACCCCACAGAAAGCTGAAGGAGGATAAGCTGGCAAGTCTTCCCACTGTAAGAGCAGCTGAAATGCAGCCAAGATGCCATTTGCCCACCATCGCTAAACACTGGCATCACCTAGAGGCAAGGACGGCGAAACCTTCAGGTGCAATCCTAACTAACAGGGTTTTCCTTCATATTCAGAGCTGTCTTGACTGAATTCTCTCCCCAGTTGCAAAGAAATAATTAGTGAAGATGTAGAAATGACAGCTGTGTGTGTTGCATACATGTAATTACCAGCTTTACTTCAAGGAGTTGGAGAAATCCCCCGTTCCCTGCCTGATACTTATTCTACTTTTCTGCTGATGAGCTTGGCGGATTCTTCTGCTTGTTCTCCATCACCCTTCCGCTGTCTAATATCATTTACTGTGAGCAGAAAGATTATTTAGCTCTCTGAAGAAATGTCTGGTTTCTATATCTGCAGCTGTACTGGGTTCATCCAGA
>LZPO01028722.1:2872-18551 GCA_001675575.1 Neotoma lepida
TAAGACCTATGCTCATGTAGAAAGAAGAAGCAGAATCACAATGACATTTTCCTTGGTGACTTCGCAGTTCTAACGGATCAATCCTAACTTGAAGCTTATCTGTATACCTGCCTACATTTTATGTATTTGATGCAATGAATGTCATTATTTTCTGAGCCTGGGATTTTTACAATATGAAATTTGTATAGTCAAATTGAGAAANTTTGCTAACATTACCCGTATTGATATCATTATTCCTTAACTGCTATCATTTTCATGTTTATCNTTGCAACATCTACAGCCTCATTTCTCAAAGTCCTTGAGAGAACAAATTGCATATGTGAAGGAAAGAAGCAAAGGCTTATGTTGAGGAAATATTTGCTTTTTTATTAATATTTTTGCCATTTGAAATGCCTCTTTTTCCAATTTCTGGCTATTAGAATTATAGTATCAATGAACATGGATGAGCAGTTACTGCTGTAGTATGGTTCAGAGCCTTTGGGTGTATTCCTAAGTTTGGTATAGCTGGATATTGAGGTACGTCGATTCTCAGCTTCCCGGGGAGCTGCCACAGTAATTTCCATAGTGGCTGTACAAGTTTGTATTCCCACCAGAAGTGAAAAATGTGCTCTCCTTTCCTTCATCTTCTTGGCCATTCTGACCTGGGTAAAGACAAATTCTCAAAGTAGTTTTAATTTGCATTTCCCAGACTGCTAAGGGTGTTGAACAAACTTAAAAATGTGTTCCTTTGTCTTTTTCAGTCTTTGTGTTTTATCTTCTGAGAATTCTCTGTTTAGTTTTATACTCCATTTTTTAACTGGGCTGTTTGTTTTCTTGGTGTTCATGTTTTTACTTCATATGTTTTACTTTTATTTTTATTTACTTATTTTTGAGTGTGCTTTTTGTGTTTTGTGCTTATTTTGTATGTTTGTTCTTTTTTTGAGAGACAGATAGGAAGAAAGAGGGAGAGAAAAAGAGGGAGAGAGAGAGACAGAGAGACAGAGAGACAGAGAGACAGAGAGAGAGAGAGACAGAGAGAGACAGAGAGAGACAGAGAGAGACAGAGTCTATGATAGTTTCCTCCTAAAAGACTACATTTCCCAGCTTCCCTTTCAGACTGAAGAAGTCGTTTCTGCCCCTACAAAATGCCACATCTCACCATCTTCTGTAGGCATTTTGTTCAAAGGCACAGGTCGATGAATAAACATGATCCCACCTAAGGTCACACTAAGCCTCTCTTTTCTGCCTTACAGCTGTCTACAGCTGTCCTTAAATAATCTAGTATAATGGTGTCAAAACCAGGGAAGGCATCTGGAGCACCACTCCCACACACACTCTCCTCGCCCNTAACGGAAAGCTCTAAGTAAAGGCTTTAGCTCTAGGACCTTTGCTCTAGGACCCGAAGGCCCAGNAAGGCAGCTGGTTTTCTCAGGCATTCTTTTATTTTCATGCTTTATCTCTGCCCTTTTTCTCTCACCTTATTGTCTTGCTCTGACACAGTCTGAGCTAGGTAGGAGGTCATTCTCTATTTGACCAGAACACAAACGCAACATAGCAAAATGTACCTGTGGACCTAACTCACTAACTCAGATGTGCCTTAGGCAGGTCTGGGAGCCCACTGGAGCTTCCTTCTGCCTGCCTTAATACCTGCTGAGTAGAAGGCACCAGATACTTTCCACTGGCTATGTGAAAGCTTGGCTAAGAATCCTAATTCTGTGAGTTCTTCACTGGCCTACNACTCAATTAGCTAAAGTCTCTGACAGCCTTCCCCTGGATTGTATAAGGTGGCGACAGCCCCTTACTTCCAGGTATACTTGGCCATTTCAGAAATTAGAGGATGCTTTAGCAACTCGATATTGACAGCCACCTTTACTTTGACCCTGAGCTCAAACATGTGTTCCAAATTCTCTATTCCAAAATACACATCCTCAGCCTGGCTGCAGGCTAATCTAACAAGCTCCATTTGGGAGACCCCATACAAAGTTCTCTCGTGCAGGTTTTGATCCTCTGACCTCAAAGGGGCACTGCCAGCCCAGATTCAGATCTTTCGGTTTCTAATGTTTAAACTAATTCTGGTAACGCCATAAGATGGATGATGCAAGGTCCTTCCCTCATATAACTCACAGTTCACTTTAATCTTTCTTAAGGAATTGGCTTACAACCATGCTCAGTGTTGGAATACCTGCCACTGTTTCTGCTGGGCCTACAAACTTGTATATTTTCCTGAGACAGCATAGAATACTTTGCTTTCTGCTTTTGGCCTCCTTGTGCTTCTGCATCTCCAAGCCTGGAAAATCCTGCTGGTATCTTTCACAGCTACGAGGTAAAAACATTTCAGATTATCTGCCCCATCTGCAAACACACACAAACTGTTTAGAGATATGTAGATCACAGTTCAGTCTTACAGAGATTCAAATTATCTTTGGGTATGGATAATACTGCAAGATTGTTTCATGTTTTTCTGCCCTGCAGTAAGGAGGGATTTTGGCCTGTTTGCTCCAGCCCCAAGCATGTTTGCTTAAAACCTTCCCCTAAAGTCTCTGTCCTGGATCAAAAAGGCCGACTGACTCTCTGACAGGGAAAAGGAGAGCAAAACAGAACAGCCAGGGGAATTACACTTGGCTCTTGAGAACAAATAAGAGGTAAACCATTTCCCATAGAGGTTATAAACAGCAAGGTGTTTAACTCTCTGAACACCCCCCCCCAGTTTTT
This sequence comes from Neotoma lepida, assembly GCA_001675575.1. Classification (NCBI taxonomy): domain Eukaryota; kingdom Metazoa; phylum Chordata; class Mammalia; order Rodentia; family Cricetidae; genus Neotoma; species Neotoma lepida. The sequence continues at coordinate 5,564 of LZPO01028722.1, forward strand.
TTTTTTTAACTATCTTTAAAGCTTTTGTTGAACCTTTTTCTGTATTTTAGGATTTGGAAGTTCACTGAGGGTGATTTAAAAAGGATATGTAGATAATCTTAATTTGCTCTAACATACCATGTTTGCAACCTGACTTCAACTCTTGTTTAGGAAAAGGATGTGTGCCTGGTGGGCTCACCTTGGATGGAGTACTGTGAGGCCTGCAGCCATATTGGTTGACCACTGAGGTTCACCTTGGAGTAAATAACAACCAGGGGGCTTGTCTCTGACTTATCTGGTGACCTCATCAGAATGGAAGCATGCTGCAAGACTTCATTGCCATCTTATTTAATGTGATCACAAGATGTACCTCTACTTACCATTACATTTTCTGTTTTTAGACTAAGGAAGCACTAGGCTTCCAAGATTTTTTTTTTAAACTGGACCATACAAAAAACTGTGATATTTTGCTATCTTTAGTTAAACTTTAGCTATTTGGTGAAACTGAATCATATAAAAACTGTGAAATNTTTGTAATCTTTGTTATACTTTAGCTATTTGGAGAAACTGAGTCATACAAAAAAAACTAGCATTTTGTAAAAGTATACTAAAAAAGGCTAGTCTTTCTTTGGAGTGTATTTTTGGTTTAAAGTTTATTTTGATACTAAAAGATTTTAATTCAAAAATTATAATCTTTAAGGCTCAAACCTAACAGGTACAAAACTNTAANATCTTAATCTTTTAAAAATCTACNTACGAATTGCAAAGTGTTAAAGATAATTAAGACATACAAGTTTATAATCAGTCATGCTAAATGCAGATGTAACTTATTTACAGAGACAAACTTGGAGGGAGAGACCAATTTTTAATCTTCCATTATATAGTCTTCTTTTGTCTCCCATCATACACTATTATGCATCTATTGTAAAAATTAACACAAAAGCAAAAATGTTAAGGTGAACTTAAAGTTTGTTTAATATTCAGAAGCAGGTATATGAAAATGGTTATAAAAAATTGAATGCTTAAGTAAAAAGTGTTAAGTTTACAATACATTTCAATGGAAGAAAACCCCCCAGGCTCCAGTAGTTATTCCCTTGGATGGGGTACAAATTCCCTTGGATGGAGCACCATCCCACCAGAGTAAGTTGCATGTCAGCCTCATTACAGAACAAAGATACATGGCAAAGAAGACATGCCAGAATTCTGCTGCTACTGTCTTTGACTCTGTAGGACTGACCAGCTCCAGCTCTGTAGGCCTGACCGTCTCTGGCCATGTAGCCCAAATCAGGAAAAAAAATCCTCCTTATCTGTAGAAAAGACAGATTACTCCTCACATCTCATATGACAGGGGAATGGATTTCCTTGTCCAGTTGAGGATATCAGAATCTGAACCCACATCCTAAATATCTCAAACAGCAGAGAGGAAACTAGCAATTTCTACCCTCACTGGTTCCTGAACGGAAATATGAGGATGCTATGAACAGGGGAACCTTGTACCTAAGCCTGCATACTAGTTCAATTGCTCATTTCCTTTACACTGGCGTTGAACTCTTTCTCTTAGCAAAAGCTAATTCCAAAGTCCACAACCTAACCACCATATTCCCTAAATAAAGGAGGATGGCAGATACTCTTGTCATCAAACTCCCAGCTTTAGCAAGTTATTCAGAATAACCAAGCAGTATCTTTGACAGCTGGTTTTGTATTTGTACTAGCTGTATTTGTATTTGTATTATTTGTATTTATATTTGTATTAGAACTAATGATTCTATTAAGTGATATCCCAAGCCCTCAGATTCTTCAAGAGGAGAGGACTTAGATGAAGGAGATTCTCCACAATCTTCACTTGTGCTTTGAGAATATAATCCAGTCTTTACCCAGATAGAGAACTTGAAGGCCAGTGCCAGCACTCTTACCCTGAAGCCTATAAAGAGTATACAGGCTTTGGCAGTGAAGTAAAATGCATGAATGCAAAGGAGACATCCTCTTTTCCAATAGCTGAGCTATGCTTTTTGTTTTGTGAAAAAATTCCAAAAGCCAATACTTGTTAAAGCTCACTTAAATTGGCTATCTCGCTTGACAAATTATGCCCCTAAACAACCAATCATTTTTAAATAAAATAATGTTAAATATATAACTAATGCTGTCAGGATATGGTGACCTAGCGATTTGTCCATTGACAAAAGGACTAAAAAGTTGGCTTTAGCTTNTTTTGTCAATGTAGTCTGTTACATATAAATCATTTATTACAGATTTGACATGACTGACTGGTTTCTTCTTTCATCTGTTGGTTGAGTGTATGGAAGAAAAATGTTATGGAGGATTTTTTAAAAGGTTCTATTAATAGGATTAATTAAAAACATTTTGGTGTTCACTGTAAACTTGGTGAAATGAATTATTTACTGACATGAGTCACTGACTCAGGTAGTAACTTTTAATGTTCTAAAATGTTCTAGAGAAGTACACATTGAGAAGAAAGCAAGGCAATTACTATCTCTGGGAGTATTTTTAAATTGAAAATTCAAAATAGGTTTTTTTTGGAAATATAAATTAAAATTATATTAACAATTTGATGTGAACAAAAATATGTATTTTCATCTCCTCAAATACTAGATATAGTCATTTAATGTAAAAGTCCCAAATTTTAAAATTTTACTTTGTCAAATTGCTTCTAATCAAAATTATGTTTTACTTGAGATACTGTGTTTCTATTCATTAAAAATAGCTGGTATTGTTAATATATAAAACAAATATACCAAATTCATCATATGTAAAACCAAGGAATATATTAGATACTTTCTGTTCAGATTCGTTCATTAGACACAGACTTTGACTGACTTTCACAAAGCTTCCAGATGCTTATCTCTTACACAAGAGACGAATAAATAGCAAACACCTAATTATAATTACTTTATTCTTCTACAGAACTGGTACATGGTCCAGGCACTTCTACAATTGCATTTAAACATGTTAATCTCTGTCTCTTATACACATCTAGATGTGTATAAGAGACAGCTTATTACCTATCCCCTAACTAACATTCTGGATCTTTGCCAAATGTTACATTTTCCATGGCCCCATTACTCCATCACAAAATCATCTGCTTACAGCCCTCTGATAATGATTTCCCAAGTCTCTTCAGGAATACAGGATAGCAATTGCCTGATCCATCACAGCTGATTAAGTTAAGACTCTCCACTGGTANATGACAAGAAGACTCAGAACTACCCCTCTGATGAAGACCTTCCTCAGCAGCAAACAGCTATAACACTCTGTCCTGCATTTTTAAAAACATTCTCTTAGAGTTAGGAATGATAGTTTCCTGAGAAANACTANACTTTGCTCCTTCACTTGCAACTATGAAATATATTTATGCCCCTATAAGTTGTCTCATCCCATCTTCCTCTGTAGACATTTTGGCCNTTCATGCACATGGGTGATGAAGATGCCCCNTCTCAGTGAACAAACATGGTGTTGCCTAAGGTCAGACCAAGCCTCTCTTTCTTTCTGCCTTTAGTCTCTCAACAGCTGTCCTTAAATGATCAAACAGAAAGGGAAAGATAATGAAAATGGGTGGCTAAGGAGTTGGGGAGGGTGTGGGAACAGTTGATGGAGAGGAAGAAATGTCGTCCAAATATATTGTGTGGAAAAAATTAAGTATTCAAAATGAAACAAAACCTCTTTTCCTTCACNTTTATATCATTAAACATGTTGGTTCACAATGCAGCCCTGGCCATGTTGCGTTAAGCATTTTATGTTCTAAAACTAATGATTTTATTCTAGCCTAGGTAAGCAATATACCACTGAGCTATATTCCCTTGTCTGCATTTCTACTCTTTGGGACAGGGTCTCACTAGTGAGGCATGAATTTACTCTGTGTCCTAGTCATACTTGCAGACNTTGAATTTGTGATTCTCCTCCTTCAGCCTCCTCAGAATCTGGGATCACAATGCCCAGTTGAAATGGAATTTTTGAAATGCACAAGNACTTAGCATAAACTTACCAAGATGTGGGTGGAGATGCATTTGGTCAACTTTCTTCTGACTGAGAACTGAGAAGTCAATCTTCCTAGAGTGCCAATCACTAATTTGCATATGACCTTGGGCATGCTATTTTTTCCTCCAAGCTTCTATAGACTCATATTTAAATGTGTATGATTAGTGCAATTATTCAATAAGAAGTCTTGGATAATAAGGCAGGTATCAATTTTTCTGAAGAGTGGGGAAATGGATTTTAGTAATTTTGTAGCAGGCTAGTTAAGTAGTCTATCATTGAACTGTATTCCCAGTCCCTGCTTTCATTCTTTGAGGAAAGAGTTTCACAAAGATATCCAGGTTGGCCATTTTTTACTTCTTTATTTTTTAATCTTTTGTACAAATCATACATCTAACTACAGTAGCTTTTATGTTTATGAAAATAGAAATGGGATCATGCACTATTAAAGCATGAAAAGACAACCGAAATCACCGCATATGATTCCNTTCCATTTGAGGTAACACAGCCAGAGTCCATGGAGGTGAAACAACTCACCCAAAGGTTCTCTGGCAACTTCAGGGGCCTGACCTTTGTCCATTCTTCATAACCTTAACTTGATCTTTTTTCTTGTGACAATCCTGCTCTGCTATCATTTCTAATATTGAAAGTTCCTCATGTATAAGTTACTTTCTTTTTTCCTCACAAAATCAAGAGTGATCCCAGAATGAGAATTTTTTTTCTTTTTTTTAATTAAAAAATTTTTAAAAATTCATTTTACATACCAACCACAGATCCCCCTCTCATCCCTCTTCCTCCTCCTCCCCCCAGCCTCCTCCAAGAGGTAAGGGCTCCCATGGGGTGTCAGCAAAGCCTGGTACATTCAGTTGAGGCAGGACCAAGTCTCCTCCCCTTACCCTGCATCAAGGGTGAGTAAGGCATCCAACCATAGTTAATGGGTTTGAGAAAGCTAGCTCATGTACCTGCTATAGATCCTGATCCCACTGCCAGGGGCCCCTCAAACAGATCAAGCTACAGAACTATCTCCCTTATTTAGAGGGCCTAGTCCAGTCCCATGCAGGTTCCACAGCTGTCGGTCTAAAGTTTGTGAGTTCCTATGAGCTTGGTTTAGTTGTCTTTGTAGATTTCCCCATCATGATCTTGACCACTCTTGCTCATATAATCCCTCTTCTCTCTCTTCAACTGGACTCCCAGAGCTTGGTCTGGTGCTTGACTCTGGACCTCTGCATCTGCTTCCATCAGTTACTGGATGAAGGCTCTATGATAAAAATTAGGGTATTCACCAATCTGATTACCAGGGTAGGCTAGTTCAGGCACCCTCTCCACTATTGCTAGTAGTCTAAAAAATGTGGTANGTATACACAATGGAATATTACTCAGCTATAAAAAGAAAATGACATCATGAAATTTGCAGACAAATGGATAGAACTAGAAAATATCATCCTGAGTGAGGTAACCCAGATTCAGAAAGACAAACATGATATGTACTTACTCATAAGTGGATACTAGATGTAAAGCAAAGGATAGCCAGACTACAACCCACAGCCCCAAAGAAGCTTGGAAACAAGGAGGACCCTAAGAAGGATGCATGGATCACCTTGGGAAGGAGAAACAGATGAGACCTCCATGAGTAAACAGGGGATGAGGGGGGAAATAGAGGGGAGGGGANGGGGATGAGAACATGAGGGAACTGGATAGTTGAGCTGGGGGAGGAATGGAGTGGGAGAGAGCAATGAAAGAGGTATCTTGACAGAGGGAGACATTATGGGCTAAGGGAGAAACCTGGTACTAAGGAAATTCCCAGGAATCTACAAGGAAGACCCCAGATCAGAATGAGAATTTTATGAAGCAACTCCTGCATTCTAGTGACCCTTTATCTACAAGAAGGGGAGTTCANTAAAAGAACTACACAGAGGAATGAAATTTTACCCATCNTATTTCTCTCATGATTTCCCTGAAGTCTCTAGATGGCATCTTAACTTTAAAAAACTCAGACTGGAAACACACTATCTAAATGATGCTGAAAAAACGATAAGGAGGTGTCTTTTAAAATCACCTGCGTTTGGANATGACCCATTTCATTTGGCTGAAACTTGCTTTTCACTGCCAATACACACACACAAGTAATCTCTGATATTGATGTAAATTATTACTTGATAGTTTTACTGTAAATGTTGTCAGTTTTGCTTGCTAATACTCTATTATCCTTCCTTGATTAACACAAGGATAGGGCCAGCCATTCATGTCCTTTCCTGATCTCCAGACATAGCGTCTAAAGGGAGTCTTTGCTTTGCATTTATAATGAATAGTACAAATGGGGCCATTCGACAATAACTCTCTGGAGTCCTCCCTAGGCCCCGAGGTCTCATTACTCTGCTTTTAATAACGTGTAGGGGTCACAATAAGATCACATACTGAACCTTTTTATTCCTTGATAGAAATGGGGGAAAGCTTCATTTTAAGGCAACTTATCCTAGGAGGTATACAGAGGGAGTTTGTCATTGGGCTCTTAATCAGTCACCTCCATGAAAGTCAGTTAACAGACCAAAGTGAATGTGGGTGAGCTTGCTTCTGTGACCTTCTTCAACCTCATCTCTTTCTTTCAGTCCCAAATAAGGTCATACTTACAGAACATAGTGCTCACAGGATGCCCTCATGTCATCATGTCACGAAGACAGCTATGGAGGAGCAGGCTGAGAATCTAGAGAGCTGGGTTCAGCTCCTGATCTTGATGATTTTTGATGGTGTCACCTTGTCAACTGGTGTTTGTTTATCTGTTTCTCAGGTGGGCATAATGCCTACTTTAGAGCAGATNCAAATGTCATACATTCACTGATAGGACAGTGGTACCTGTCATTATTATTAATTTAATAGCCTATGGTTAGGAGAAAACATTACTGAGATAGTGCTTATCTAACTTGGGCACCTTATTAAAATACAGACTGTAGACATTAGCCCCGAGAGTCAGATTCAGCAGGAGTGAGGATAAGAATTTACATTTTGAACATGAGCTCCAGGTGATTCTGATGCAGGTGGTTCATGATCCATACTTGGGGTAAAATGTCATGCAGAGTAAAATGAGCAGCAAGCAGGCTTAGCAAATATTTGTTGATTCATTGATTGAGTCATTGGGGACTCTAGCTTTTACCTGTAGAGAAGTTTGAATATAGATGTCCCTGAAGTAATCAAGAAATCTCTGGTTCTGTTTAATTGCATCCTAGCCTGGAATAACCAAAGCCCGCACCTCTTAGTAAAAATGAGAACAAGCGATCAGCAGCCCTGTCAGAAGACTCTTTAGATATTTGCAGAGAGTAGTTATGTCATCTCTTAGTCATCTCACCTTTTCACAAAACAACTCTTTTATTTGCTTTAATTTGAAATCTCTGCTAAAACTCAATAAATTTTATTTAATGAGTAAACCCCCTCCCCCNAAAAAACAGGAATGGGGATCAAAGCATATCAATATTAAGTGGGACCTAGAGGTCATGTGACNTGTTGGTGACATAATGAAGATTTAATCCTCTTATTTTCAGACTTCCATGTCAGTATTTTGCTGCTTTGTGATGTGTACTATAATTCATGTTGTATTGATTGAACTCTTACCCTTTTCCTGGTACTGTGCTGGGCACTGTAGGGAGTGGAAGGCTTCCTTGAACTACATGCCCAGTTCCATTATTATAGCAACTCACTGACTGGTTGAGAGGAAAATAAAGCTAAAAGCCAGTATATGGACATCAAAACTGAAATGAGTGTTATTGTTTCTATTTTACTAAGGTGGAATTTGAGGTCTGGAGTAGGTAACTTGCNTAAGACATAACAACATCTAAAAAGGCTTAGATTTCAAGTTGGCCTTTCAATTAATTTCATTAGTAAGTATTTATTGTGGCCTTACCTGATATAATGTGCTAGTACAGCGCTGCACATCTGCTCCGTAGCCAGGAACAGAAGGACTCTCTCCTGCTCATACCATGTCAANCATGAAGTTAAAGAACCAGAATAGAACTGGTGCTCTCAAGGATGTCTATTTTCTCTTTCTCCTTAAGCAAAATNACCAACTGGATTGCAGTCACNCCAGGAATTCCAGGATGAAGAGGTTAGATCCATCAAGCTTAGGTGAGGAAAATCTTTGCTTCTCTACAAGGTGAAGCCATAATCTATGGAAATTTAAATCAATCTTACTTATCTCTTGAGAAGCGTAGCCACCAAGGACACCCCCCCCCCGCTGCCAAAGATGGATAGCCTGTCTGGGGCTGTAATTAAATTTGCCACAATTATGTTCCCAACAGTCAAATGCTAGGGCTGTGAAGGAAAGAAACACATGCCTNTTGCCCCCACCCACCTTAAATGTTGAATTATCTTACAGTTGATAGTTCTCTAGATTCCTCGACCTTTAAATGCCGAACACTACATGCCTGTTGAATTTTAATCAATTTATTTTTTCAACTGGAAATGTCAGACTTCTGTATGGAATTACTCGGCACTGCTGATGTGACAAAGATTCAAAGTTCAGTGTCTGAAGTCATGGAATAGCAGCAGAGCCCGTATGCAGTGGGAAACATAATTTGCAGGCAGCCAAATAAGGAAATAAAAGAACATCTATTTTTCATCAGCTTTCACTTAGAGGTTGGGAGACCCAAATTCATTCTGTTTTCTAATCTCCAGATTGAACAGAAATAGTCAGAACTGCTAATGACTTAAGCAACGTTATTAAGAAAGCTAGAAAGGAATAATGAGGTCTTATGTATAAAATGCCTACTGTGTGTCTTTAAATGTGACTTCTCTTTTAACATATATACTTGGTACAAAGTAATGGGTTTCATAAAGACATTTTTTCTTCCACTGAAGAGTATCCCTCTGTGTACTCTACCATAACCAACTCCCCTACTCTTCTCTCTCCTTCTACTAATCCCCTTCTTGTGTCAGATACTCATCCTGCTTCCTTTGTGTGTTTGTGTGATATACACCTATATATATATAAAACATATAAACAACACATATATGTGCCATATATAACAAATATAAATATTATATATGTATGTGTGTATATATGATAAATAACCATATATACATGTGTTTGTGTGTGTGTGTGTGTGTGTGTGTGTGTGTGTGTGTCTAGGATGAATGTATGAGTGAAGATATATTTGTCTTGCTGCATCAGATAGATTTCATTTAACACGATCTGCAGCTCTATCCCATCTCCTTAAAGTGATATACTTATATTCTTGTCTGTGACAGAAAAAAATCCCATAGCATATATTTATAATGTTTTCTTTGTCTGTTTTTCTGTTGATAGACACATTGACTAGCTCCTCAATTTGACTATCATGAACAATACTGCAGTGAATTCCACTCCTCATTTAAATTGTATTTCATAATAAAGGAGATGATTCAATTGCGTCTCCTACAAATAGGAAGCCCTATGACATCTGCAGAGCATGAGGGGGAACAGNTTTTAACCATGAACCTGGCANTAAAACTCATGTTCTTGCCATTGTTCCAACTTCCCAGAAGTAAATCACCACCCCTCTACTTGGTTCTTAGGATGAAAATCAGCCTCAAACATGTTTAGGGTGAACACAACTGACAGGCTTCTGATACCAAACTTANACCTGCTTGTGGCTTAACTCACCCGGGAATTTCATGTATGTATATATATATTTTTTTATTGTAGCAAATAATTTCTATAGTGCTATGGTCTACTAAACAGAAAATAAACAAAATAGCCCTGGAACAGAACAAAAGGGAGGCCACAAAACCTGTCTGGCTACTCGTCTGACCACCAGGTAGAGTTCTCCGCAAATAATACAGGCCTAACAGATATTTGCTGAAATTTTCTCTCTTTGCAGCTTTCTTTCTTCCTATGCCCTTTATGTAGTCTTTCTCAATCTCCCTGTCTTCGCTCTGCTCTGTGTGAGCATTTATCAGAGTATGCTAAAGCAATCTTAGAAATTCATAGGTCTCCTCCCTTCACCGAAAACCATTTCTGCCTTCCTGGCTGTCTAAAGTGAACTAACATTTAAGATACTGCGCAGGGCCCAAGGTGATAATGGACAGGTTGGACTCCAAGTCCTTAATTGAGTTTACCTGGTCAGAAAAGGCCATTCAGTCAAGTTCACAGGCCCAAACTTCCCATACCTGTCCATGTTCCCACTTCCTGTCTGTGGAACAACCTGCCTGTCAGACTTAACAGCCAATACATCCCAAAGCAGGAGCCAACTTATCTATGGATGTTTCTGCATCTTGGCTATACTGACCCACAGCGGTAGGGCCTTACTTAAGCAGCTCACAGCAGACAAGCTAAGAACCATCAGTCACCCTTGCCACTCTTCCATGGGGTAAGGAACTAGCAGGTGTCCCAACCTCTCTTCTAAGTTCTCCTGTTGCCAGTTGGTCTACTTCTTATCCTCATCATGTAGGGAGCCCAAGCAAATAGTTCAAGCGTATGTGCTGCCTTAGCTTCAATAGACGATACCAAACAGAAAGTTAAACCTGCATCAGTCTTTTAATATTTTAAAGGGATTCTATGATCCTTAGCTACATATGTGCAACCTGCTTCAATGTTCAAAAACTAGTGTGTGGCTGTGTAAATCTCCCTTCTTTAGTGCTGAAATTCTCTGCAATTTGTGTTTTCTAATCTCTGGTCTTTTTACATGCTGTTCTTATTACATACAAGGCTATGCAATCTGGCCCCAACTCTCCACATTCTCAAGTGTTACCTTTCCTAGGAAGGCTCTCTCAAGCTGTGGCTGGTCATTCATCTCCCTTGAGTTCCTGTGGCATGCCTTGTGAATTTGAATCAAATATAAGTACTTTGTAGACTTTGAGTTCCTTGAATTTCTTAACATTTTCATTTATCTCTTCACATTTCATATCCCCAGGACTAAGAATCAATAAATACTTCTTTAATGAACAGATTGAGTGAATGAATGAACAATGAGCAAATAAGGAGGGAGTGTGGTATGCTAGAAGAGTGTGGCCCTGGGGGACAGGTTTGAGACTTTGACTTACTGTCTGGGAAAAAAGAAAATGGGATGGTTAAAGAGAATGAGTCTCAGAGCCTGGGCCCATGGTTTGATTTCTCTGTAGTCATGTTTCTCAAGTTAGGGAGATCATAAATATCACCATTTCACCCCTTGTAAATCATCATCATTCCAGGGCACACAAAAAACATGAGAATCAATACTTCTAGAGGAAAACCCCTGGGATGTGCACTCTTACAATCAGCAGTGCCTGGAAACAAAGTACAGTCACTGTTGCCACTTTTATATTTTCAGCAACAACCTTCTTAGACTCTTAAAATACTTCAGGCTGCTGGGGTCACAATCAGCTGAGATTAAAATTAATGTACAAAAGGAACACATTTTTATTATTTTCCTTAGACTGCTTTTCTAGTAAAAGAATGAGGACTCAAGACAATGATTAAAAATGTATATCCAGAGCTGAGATTGGTGGCTTATGCCTGTGATCTTAGAAATCAGGAGGCAGAAGCAGGTGGATCTTTGTGAATTCAAGGCCGGCCAGGGTTACATAAGATCCTCTCTCTCTCTCTCTCTCTCTCTCTCTATATATATATATATATACACATATGTGTTTGTGTGTGTATGATATTAAGAAATACATACACACATATATAATACATAAATATATATATTTCTTATTTCCTTAGTATCTTATTAAAAATCTTAGTTTCATAGTGGCTAGGATTTTGTCTGTTTCTCTGTCCTCAGAATTCACAACAGAGCCTAACACACAGATGTTTCCTAAGTATATTTTGAAATAAGGTGAGAAAAATCATTTCCCAGCACATGCACACAAAGAACTGGCTCCATTCTGAACGTCAATAGTTTCTTTTACCTCGGCCCTTACTACCAAATAGCAGCATGGAGGAGCCATGCCGAGGTCACAGTAAGGTCTGTTCACCTCAAAACCTCCATCCTGAAATTTTAGCAAAATGCTTAGGGTCCTAAGACCATGAATTCTAATTAATCATTTCATCAATTTTCCAAGCAGATGCTTTGCTTTCAGGGTCTGTAGCCAAAGAAGGTAAATATTCAGATGGCCACTCATTAGGAGAGTGCCCTAGGAATATTGCTAGTAAAAACCCAAAAAGTAATCTTGAATTTCTCTTTGTAAAATCACAACTGAAAGAGAAGTTGAAATAACTTTTGTAATTAGCTGGTATATTGATGAAAACAATAGTGCAAACAATAGCAAATTTAGAAAAAAATACAACATGTATCTTTGTTTATGATAATAAACTAACTAAATCAGAAGTTATTTGCAAATTTTCTACTAATAGAAAGTAATTAAGTCAGGACAGGAAAAATGGCTCAGCAATTAAGAGCCCTAGTTGCTCTTTCAGGGGACCCAGGTTCAATTCCTAGCATCCAAATGGCAGCTCACAACTGTTCCTGCAGTCCCAGGACTCCAGTTGTCTCTGTTGGCTTTCAAGGGCACCAGGCAGTCACTTCGTGCAAGTAAGAAATGTAGACAAAAATCCATACATATCAAGTAAATACATATTTTAAAAAAAGTGAAAATATCCTTTGTTAAATTAGGAGGCAAGCTAAAGATTACCTACTAAGGTGACCAAGGCCAAACAAACAAACAAACAAACAAATAAATAAATAGCAAAAANGAAAAAAAAAGGTTTAGTAAATACAAGCAAAGGCATTAGTGCTAAGAAATACCAAACATGTAGTACTTTGGGAAACATGATTTAAGAATAATTTTAAATAAAAAGGATTTTCCTTTACTGTTTCTTAATTTAATATGGCTCCATTGATAGAATGACTTGGATTTACTTATTTCTGTCTCTTCCATTTGGTAGAATTATACAAACTCTCCTTTCTCATCAGACCTCAGCTCCAAGTAGAACAAAGGGAAATGTGTTTGCCTAGACCTCTCTCCATTCACTGGGAATCAGGATGTGGTGTCATTTGGCTTATCATGTGTCAGAGCAGGCATGAGTACAGGATTTCCATGACAGTCTTGGCCTCGTATCCTTCTTTCACCCTCA
>LZPO01028723.1:5560-19503 GCA_001675575.1 Neotoma lepida
TNGGNNGNNTTNNANGGNNNAAAAAAAATGGGAGAAATGCCTTAGTTAAAATACAATCTCACAAATAAATAGAAAAAAAGTAGCTTCCTGGCCTCAATAATATCTACAGCTACCTATGAATGGACTCTGTAAGGATTTATGTGCATTCTAGAATTGTACCATATCTAANAGTCCCTGCCTTAGAGGGAAACATAACAAGGAAATTCTACAATGAACACGACAGAAATAAAAATAAAGTGCAACTCTTATATTGGTGCTGTTCTTTTTGTCCAAAGAAGAGTACATTCTCTAAAAATAAACCTGTACTGCCTTTCTGATCTAAGACACAAGAGGACTACAGGCTGCAATAAGTTGGCCAGTCCTAGGGCTGTGTTCAGCCATTGCTGATTTGCATGTGCCCAGAGTAGGCCTGTTCCCCTTCTTCATAGTCAGGTCACACCTGTGCTGGAGTCAGCCTCACACAGTCACAGCACAGACATGATGGCCCCCACACAGCTCCTGGGGTTGCAGCTGCTGTGGCTTATAGGTAAGGAATTTTAATTTCTATGAAGAAATTTCCAAATAGCATTGAAAGTTTATTCAGCTGAGTCTGCTCAGTACTTCATTGTCTCTGTGGAAGCATTTTTTTCTAATAGAATTAACTGTATACAAATTTATTTTCAATTTTCCAATCTCAGGTGCCAGATGTGACACCCAGATGACACAGACTCCAGCCTCCCTGTCTGCTTCTCTGGGAGAAAGTGTCACCATCACATGCAGGGCAAGTCAGGATATTTATAGTAATTTAGCATGGTATCAGCAGAAACCAGAGGAACCACCTAAGCTCCTGATCTATGGTGCAAATAGTTTGGAAGATGGGGTCCCATCGAGATTCAGTGGCAGTGGATCTGGCACACAATATTCTCTCAAGATCAGCAACCTGCAGCCTGAAGACCNNGCAACTTATTTCTGTCAACAGCATATTAATATTCCTCCCACAGTGATACAAGTCATAACAAAAACCTTCAAGGAAGCAGAAGTATGTGGCTGGCTGCCCCAGATGTTCCTCCTGGTTAGTCACTCACTGAAGCTGTTTCTCAGATGTTACAGCATTTTTAAGATAGTTCGTGATGAGTTTTTTGGTTTTTGTTGTTGTTGTTGTTGTTGTTGTTGTTGTTGTTGTTGTTGTTGTTGTTGTTGTTGAAGAGACTAACCAGTCCTCTCTGTACCCTAACTACAATTCTTCCACTTCATCTTCAGCACTACAGTGTACAAAGTCTTTTCTGCATTAACAGAACAAGCTCTTTATATATAGAACATTAACTTATAAATGCCAGTATTGAAAAGNCAAGGAATCATTTTTGAGAGAAGCTGACAGCAGAAAGGATTTCTAAATTTCTCACAAAAGCTAGAGNTCAAGTGTCAGAGAAAGGGAAGGCTGCTTAGCCATGATCCTCTGCTTTTTCTTGAAATTCCAGCCNTATGTCTTCATGCTTTCAGCTGTCTGTAGCACTTCATATAGTATTATTCTCGTTCCTGTTTCTACTGGTCTGCTTACAAGAATCAAACAATAGTGAACCACCCTCATATGTCTTTTAATCCCACTATATGAAGTGGAGTATATACATTTCTATACGAAATCATAGAAAGTAACAGAGTGTCCTAAATATGCTTCCAGAAGTGATATTGATGAAGATGTGATGTTACAGAGCATACTTTAGGAACAAAATGAAACAACAAAAGTGATCTATACTTCTCTCTCTCTCTCTCTCTCTCTCTCTCTCTCTCTCTCTCTCTCTATCTCTCTCTCCTTCCCTGTCACTTCTCTCTCAGAAATATCATGTCCTGTATTAATAAATGTATTTTCAGTCTCTTCATGATGTACCATTCATCTACCTGTCTATCTCTGTACCTACTGTTCACAAGACTTAATTACTATAGATTTATATAAAAAGGAACAAACAAGTGAGAAAATATAATACTACATTTCTGTGATTTTCTTAGTTATTCCTTCCATTTAATTTCTACATAAGTCCTAGGCTGAGTTTGTCAACTATTGAAACTCCATGACTATTCATTGCATTGCATGTGAGAGTCCAGCTCCTANCTCTGGAAGGGTTCTTGGAGGGAGGAGAGGGGAATGAGAAAATATTAGAAAGAAATATAGGCACAGAAAAAAGGTAGAGACACAGAATAGCTTCAGGAGGGCCCTGGATCAATATCCAGCTGCCTCAAGATTTATTCTAATGAGCCTTTTATACACTACCAAGGGGAGCGGCAAAAGACCCCCTTTCAAGATGAAAGCACAATGTACCAGACCCTTCAAAACACCTGGTAACCATACCCCTGACCAAAACATTCTATTATGCAGCCACACTGAGTAAAGCAAGTATAGATTCTCTGTCTTTAATAAGGCCTCTGTGGACTCCCACAAGTACATTGAGATCACAGGTCAATTTGATAAAATGCACATTTAAGTGTTTCATTGGGATGGAAAGAATGTCCACTGTTAAGAGGAATTGTTGCATTTGAAGATGACCTTGTTTTGATTCTCAGCTCCACATGGCAACACACAGCTATCTTTAACTTCAGTTCCAGGGGATCCAGCACCCTCCTTTAGCCTCTAAGNGCACCAGGCATGGAACTGTGTACTTATATACATGCAGCCAAAACACTCATGCATTTAAAAGTATTGTTAAAATGGTTCACATTATGAACACAGATATATTCTCTGTTCATTTGTATGTTCTTTAATGTATAAGGCCTATTCTGCTGTCCTCAGTGTATGTGGTATTTTTTTTTGTTTTTTCTTTTTCTTTATTCTTNTCTCATACAATANATCCTGACTACATCTTACTCTCCCTCCANTCCTCCTAGGAGTCCCCCAACTCTCTTCTCCCTCAGATTCATTTCNCCTCCATTTCCTTTCAGAAAAGAGCAGAAATCCCAGCGATATCAACCTAATAGCCTATGACAAGATGAAATTAGACTAGGCACAAATCTTACTATTAAGGCTATATGGCAACTTAGCAGGAAGAAAAGGGTTCCAAGGTCAGGAAAAAGAGTCAGAGACACTCTCACTCCTATTCCCATTGTTAGGAGTCCCACAAATACCCCAAGCTAAAAAACCACAACACATTTTCAGAGGACCTAGCACAAACTCATGCAGCCTNCATGATTGCAGCTTCAGTCTCTGTGAGCCCTGCTGAGTTGATTCTGTGGTCTGTGTTCTCTGGATATCATTGANCACTCTGGCTCCTACAATCCTTCCACTCTTTTCTTCTTCAGTGGGGGTCCCCAAGTTCCACCTAATGTTTGGCTGTTGGTNTCTGAATATATTCCCATTAGGTGCTGTAGTAATTCTCTCTGATGACAATTGTGCTAGGCACTAATTTATGAGTGTAGTAGAGTAGTATTAGGAGTCATTTCATTGATTTTTTTAGTCCTGTTTGGGTCTACCTTAGGTCTCTGGAACATNCAGCTTCCAATTCCTGGCCATTCACATAGTGTCAGACCTTGACTTGTAAAGCATTCCATTGAATTTTCTAGTAGGACTATCAGGTCTTTCAATTACTTGTTCCTTTCAGTTTGAATCATATTTAATATTTCTNCCACTGTATTAATTTTGTTTTGAACTCTTGGGTTGTCTTTGCCATTTTCATAAGCTTTAAGTTTGTGTTTTCTTGGCCATCATTATTTTCTTCAATATCTTTCTTCTTGATTTCCATGAGATTTATTACTGAACTTCATTGTGTGTGTGTGTGTGTGTGTGTGTGTGTGTGTGTGTGTATCTGTGTGTACAAGATTGCAAGTCAGAGAACAACTAGCAATAGTTTGTTCTCTTTTTCTGCCACGTGGGTTCTAGGGATTCAACACAGGTCGCCAGGTTTGGTGGAATGCACTTTGACCTACTGAACCATCTTGTAGACCCTTATTGTGACTTTACAATGTCTTTCTTAAGTTTGTGAGCCTTTTACTTAGACATTAGTCTTATGCCCTGGTTATTGTGACTCAAGCTTTTACTTCAGGCTGAAACTTGAATAATACCAATCTTGTAGTAATTTTAGATATCTCTTCAGTAGNGGGAGCTACTAACACATGTCTATCCCTGCAAACACATCAACCTTAAAGTAGGCAGTAACTATAACACAGTAAAGTAGAGATACAAGCTCCTAGACTCTTGACTAACTGACATCCACCAAGATCTCCAAGTCTCCAACAAATTATATGGGAGTGGTTTATGCACATATCATTCCACAGTTAGCTGGGGGAGGCTGCTGATTCTGAAATACTATCTTCATCAGGGAAAAAAGGAAAATCTCTGCAGGTCTCTCATTACTGATAAAACTCTTTCCTAAATAAGATGGAAAATTATCGGGTCTCATACCTGATTCTCCCTTTTCTTACAACTGATGTAGTCAGAGTTCCTGACCTGATGTTGGTTTGCATCCTAAATTGTTTTCAAGTTTAGAACTTATTGAAGGCCTTGAGTGAAAAAATCATTCTGATAACCCTGAACAAAGTCTTTGGGCATGACACACACTTNTAGGCCTTGAAGGTTCTCCTTGACTATCTATAAAGCATCTTCCTCTAGAGCCATTGGTTCTTATATAAATCAGTAACACTGACTTTGTTTTTAGTGTCAATATGAAATAGATCAAGGAATCTAAACATTAAGAAAGATTTACCGAGTGTATTAATATTGCCTGTGTAGGGTGTGAGGAGTTTTTAAAATTTTACCCAATTTCAGACAGCTGAGACTCCCAGCAGTACAGAGAAATCATGGATCCTGAGAGCTGTGCAGCAGATTCCCAAATTAGAAGTTAAATTGCAAATAGCATCAGGATTTTTTGTCCCCTGGAACTACCATTAGAAGATAAACTGAGATAGGTAAGTAATTCAAATGTATCTGCTATTAAAGAGGACTGGATTCATTTCAGGTAATAACCATGTGTGAGTCGAGTCCCAGGGGATCTGATTTCCTCTTCTGCCTTCCATATGCACTGCACACATGTAGCACACAAATATACTTGCAAGCAAAACAGCCACACACATAAAATAGTACATTAAAATTTTAAAATAAAAGAATATAGCCAAATAGTCAGTAAGGCACTTTCAAATACCAAAGTTTATATAAAACAAGGAGACTGATAATGGAAACATAAATTAGGCAGTAAGTATGTGGTCTTATGTTAAATAATTAACTCAATATTTCACATCTCTAATAGTGGTTTTGATGGACTTTCATGTTACACTTCATGATTGATTTTCAGCTATCATTTATTCTTCATAAAGTACATTTTATAAGCTATTTGCCTTATGAACTTGGCATTCTAGATTCTATCTCACTCGGTATATCTTATATGAAGATCATTTGTGGTAGCACCTTTGAGGCCTCATGTGAAAATACCATTGATGGCTCACAAAGGCAGAATAATAGCTGATGGAACTTCTGTGCAATTATATGGATTTTTTGATCTTGGAAATTAACAAGAACACATACTAAGAAAATGCTCAGTAGTGAATCTTCCATTTGCACCTACAGGTTGATCTAGTCTTCCTTAAATCATCCAGTAAGGGTGGTTGCTATAAAGTACAATGACATGCTGTGCCTTGTGTCCTCTGGATGAATGTGACAAACAAGTAGCCTAATCATGGATGAAGTATATAAAAGTGTATTGTTGTCTATTTATTGGAGCCTGTGATTAGATTTTAAATAGTCAGCTCCACAACTCTTTCTTTTCTTCAAATTAAAAAAATATATTCTGATTATTCTTGAAGTAATCTAAATGGTTTTTTTCTTTGTTTTTGTGCTTTGTTACCTTTTCTGATGCACTAACAAATGAGAGGACTTTTTCTGATTCTATGTCTTTCATTTTAAATTGAGAATATATTGTTTTATAAATAATATTGTATTGCTATTATTTTACATAAAATATATGATATGTGCATTTGAGAATCTATTATTGTATCATATATATTACATATATAATTTTGGAATAATGTATAATTTTTCCATTCATGATGCATTTATATTAAGGTTAGTATTTTAGGTTTGTTAGAGATTTTGGTGAATAGAAATTATTGAGTTTTCCATTTTTCATGTTATGTAAGTAAAATATTTAAGTTAAAATGAAAAACTGTAGGTCTGTATTTATTCATTTATGTGCTTTATCCTATTTTAGTAATCACTTTTATGAAAATTTTAATTAATTTATTATATAAATACATACGTGGTGATAAAAGACCTGCTAGTTTATTTAGTATTAATGAGTCAAATTTTCTTAATACTTTCCAAGATACATTTTCTACTTCTAAATTAATTTTTCTGAAATGTATGTTGGGTCTTTACATACTTTAGACATATTTTTAAGAAATTGTTTAATTTGGCTCACAACTGCAAAAGTTTCAATCCATGGTTTATTTTCTCCTACCCTATAATATGTCCATCTTGTTCATGCTTTCTTTGAAGATTGGACTCAAGGATTTGAATATGACAACCTGTTTTTATTAACAATGACAAAAATACAGCACATTTAAAAAGGTAAATGAGAGAGAGATGGGTTTCCCTTTAGCCTTTTGCTCTGAGCTGCTTAATTTTAAGATATTTCCTCTCTTTTCCAACATACCATTCTTATTGATTATTTTGGAAATTCATACAGTGAACCTCGAATACAGTAGCTTCCTATTCCTCCAAGGCTCAACCTCCTATCCTTGTGCCCTCTTGAAGGTATATCCTTTTGTGACAGAAATTGTCTCCTTAGTGTCTGAAGAGAAAATGATTTAGTTTTGATGTAATATTTTACTATGTTCCACATGAATGTATTAACTAAATGTATGGCTGTTAGTTTGCTAAAATTTTCCGTAGTTTGTAGAGCAAATCTCAAACNGTCTTATTAATTGAAAACACTAGGCCAGGTATTGTGGTAAATTCTGAAAGGTCAGAGAAACAGAACAAGCCACAGGCAACCTCACCTTGCCAACTCCTCAGCTGATCTTGTTTCCTCAGACTGCAGGTTTCTGAGTCTTCACCCAAATGAATCTCAGCTGAATTGCTGCTCAAAGCCTGAAAGCTTAAGAGGCCTCTAGTTTCTGGTTATCATGCCTTATATACCTTTCTGCTTCCTGCCATTACTTCCTAGGATTAAAGGCATGTATCTTTCCCAAGCAAGAATAGATCTCTAGTACTAGGATTAAAGATGTGTACCACCATTCCTGGCTCTGTTTCCAATGCAGCCTTGAACTCAGAGATCTGCATGGATCTCTGCCTCCAGAATGCTAGGATTAAAGGTGTGTTTGCCACCGTTTTCTGGCCTCTATGTATATCTAGTGTCTGTTCTGTTCTCTGACCCCAGATAAGTTTTATTAGGGTACACAATATTTTGGGGGAAACAATATAATCACCACAATAGTTCATGCTTTTAAGTCAATATACTTTGTCTAACACATACATATAGGAATTTATGTGTTAAGACAGTATCATTGTTATATAAATTCAAATATTATATTTTAATCTTAATTGATGAGACAGTGCATATGGATTGCTGAACTAAATCAGGCTTGCTGTTGTGCCTAGTCCCTGATGATTTGCATGTGCCTACAGCACAGTTCAGGACCTGAAAACTTAATAGGCTTGCTATATCCTATGCAGGAATCAGTTCCAGCAAAGAGAGTGCATAGACCTAATGGCCCCCACTCAGCTACTACAGTTAATGCTGCTCTTGTTACCAGGTAAACAAGAAAAATAATGTGGAATTGCTTAGTCAAATATGATGAACCTGGCCTGATACTTCAGACAATTCATCTGCCAACATGATTATCATAGTGTCATTGTTGTATGTTTCCAATCTCAGGTACCCAAGATGAAGTACATTTGATTAGGTCCACATTGTTTCTGTCAGCAACTCGAGCAGACAGTATCACCATCATATATCAGGTCAACATGGGCATTAGCTATTATTTAAAATGGCACCCACCAAAAGCAGGAAAAGCTCTTAAGCTCCTGAACTANGATGGATCCGACTTAGTTTCTGGTGTCCCATCAAGGTTCACTGTTAGTTGATCTTTGAGAGATTTCACTTTCTCTCTCAGTAGTCTAGAATCTGAAGATGTTACAGTCTATTACTATCAAAACCCAGGAGTTCCTTCCCACAGTGATATAAGTCTTAACATAAACAAGAAAATGATAGTTTTCTTGCAGCTGGGCTTCTCCAGTTATTTCTCTGCATATTTAAACCCACTGAGACAATGTCTCTGATTGGGGCTTTGAAGGACACTGATATTTTAATAGAAGCAGCCAAGCAAGCCCATTGTNTCCTATCTGTGTCCTGTATGTAAGTAATAGACCTAATTTTTCTCCTCTTCATGTCATTAAGAACAGAGTTTATGATACCTGAGGCATCTGAATTATGTCATCANTTGGGTTATAATAGAAATNCAGAAGCCATTGTAGAGAGGACAAGCANAGATTNTGTTAATAAAAATTGTCATAGTCAATAATCAATAACTGGATTATACAAGGTTATATTNAATAGAATGGAAAGTTGTTATTATTAGTATCCTGCTTCTTGTCTAGAAGCTAGGCCATCCCTGTGTAATGAACAGCATGTATCCATATTAAGGCTGTGTGGTAGAAATCTATTTGGTAGCCATCATATTATTAATGNTGTCTTCCAATCATAGAAGCTTTGATTAATCACAGAAATTTCTCAAAATATTGGGCCTGTTACAAGTTTACCTAGAAGTAAATAGTAATGACTCTTTTGCAATGAACACTTCCAAGTAAAGATANATGGGCCAAAGGGTTTGCTGTGTGACTCATTACATCACACTACAGCCTCCATGACAAGATTCTTCCCACACTTCTTTCTTTTCTTTTCTTTTTCTCTTAAATTTTATCTGGGGGAGTGCTGCGAGGACAGAGGGCAGATACTCAGGGATGGAAAATGAATGGGATCGAGATGCATGACTGTGAAAGACACAAAGAATAAATAAAAAGAAAGTTAAAAACATAGTGGCTCCTTAACTTTCACCTGAGATTCCAGCCATTCCCTCTCTTTGACCTTACAAACCACAAATATTCATTCCACAGACAGATGTGGTAGGTACAGTATATAAAACATTGACTGGGATAAGTGTTCGGTTAGGTAATGCAGCTGTGGTGAATCATTAGCTNCACTGTAGTGGGTCTTTNCAGTGATTCACCCATACTCCAGTANGTAACCCCTAAGCCATGGTCCTGTAAGCCAGCAGTTCTCAACNTGTGTAGTGCAACCACTTTGGGACAGTAAGGTTACCCTTTCTCAGGGTCACCTAAGACCATTCTGCAAATAAGATTTTTACATTATATTTAATAACAGAANCAAAATTACAGTTTTGAAGTAGNNATGAAAAAAATTTATGGTTGAGGNTCACCACAAGATGAGGAANTGTACTAAAGAGTTGCAGCATTACGAAGGTTGAGAACCACAACAAGTGTNAGAAATCCCTATAAACCCATTAATGTACACAGCCTCAGACATGGAAAGTATTGCTTCTTTGCTNTTTGTGAATTTCCTGTCTGGGATGAATTGATATTTCTNCACATCTTTCCAGAGAAATTCTACAGAAAGTCTTCCAAGTACAATTAGGCATTGCTAGTCTCAATATTAAGGATAAACACACCAGTAGTTCAGAATGTGTGANTGTGTTTGGACACAGGNTATTTACAGAGATTATTTAAAGAGTCTCAATATTGGAGAGACAGTTATTTAAATATATTGTTTAAAAGAGTCTCAATATTGATGAAGTACAACAGAGAATTCAAGATATTATCCATATTATTCTCTTCTGAGATCTCTCTCCTTGGCTTATAGAACATCTTCCTATGTCTTCAATGTTTGTTCCCATTATGCCTCTGCTTACTAATTTTACGTTAATGGCACCAATTATATTTGGTTTGGAATCACCAAATTTAACTGAACAGAATAATCTCATTAAACACTCTCTATTCAAAGAAATTCAGATTCTGAGGTACTTGTGTATTCATTCTCAACAGAAGGTACAGGATTTCAGGTGACCCAATCACCTTAAGATGCTCACTTGGATCCTTGGTTAAGATAGTGTCTGTCACCTGGATAGTGGAGGTGCACGCCTTTAATCCCAGCACTCAGGAGGCAGAAGCAATTGGACTTCTGTGAGTTCCAGGTCACCCTGGTCTACANAGTGAGTTTCANGACAGTTNTGANTGTTTCACAGAGATATCCTGTGTGGAGAAACTAAATATATATATACATGTATATATAGTGTCTGCCAAAATTCTCTGTTGCCAAGTTACTTTTCCCTTTATGCAAATGAGAAATTATGAAAAAGTCTGNTACTCTCTTTAATTTCTATTTACTATTTAAAATATCAATCTCAAACTCACAAAGATCCCCCTGCCTCTGCCTCCCAAGTGCTGGGATTAAAGGCATGTGCCACCATTGCCGGGCCTGGAGATATGATGCTGAGACCTGTTTGGTGGTCCTGGGTTGCTGAGCTAATGCTCTTATCTTCCTGCAACATAATAATGGTTAATCTGCAATCTTTACTTATATCTATTTGTCACTCTGTAATTGGTCAGTATTACATTCTGTTACATTCTCTTATTCTAACTCTTAAATATCATGGCTGTGTCCTTAATTGGAGAATTTTGTGAGAAACCATGCAAGATTAAAGGGTTATTGCTTAATGTTAGTCCTGACCTCAACATNAGCATCTGTATGATAAGAAGTTTCATAGAAAGCCATCTGCATTCCTGAAAATTGAGAACAAGAATATATTTGTGTATTAGGGNAAAGNANAGGTTTTAAAGATTGCTGTGTATAAATGTCATTCCTCNATTTTTGTTCAATGTGTGACTTAATGAGGATATGTAATATGTTGATAATTATGTCTACTGTCATCCCCTTCAACATCACTAACTCTGCTGGAAATATACTTCTGAGATAATCATTTTCTAATAAAATTTCCTCAGGCATGGACTCTATTAAAAGACTTAGAAGTCAAAAGCAGAAGATTNAATATGTGAAAGCATCTGCATATAGAAGCATGAAATGGTAGCATGGTAAGAACCAGAAAATCAAGAGGAATATATTATATGGAGTCACTTACATCAGAACAGCAGCACTGGGTTTGCTGGACATGCCTCAGGGCAACAGATATCGGAGACTCTTAGGCTATCTTAGGCTATCTTAGGCTAACTGTCTAAATGAGCCCTAGAGAAACCCAATCTCTAGTATTTACTTTCTTGAAATAATTTTATTAATCAATTTTACATTACCATAACCAACATAAGTGATGTTTTAAAAAAAGAGTTTTAAAAGAAAAGACTTATTTGAATCATGTTATTAGAGGTTTAAAATCCATCACACTCTGGAAAGTTCTTTGTAGCTTCTCAGTTAACATCACCAACGGCCTGAATGCACAGACCAAGAACAGAAATATCCATCATAAGNATTATGTCCCCAAGGACCTTCCTCAAATGCCTACTTTCTCAGTAAATCTATGCCAAATTTTTTAGAACCTCATTGCTTAGTTTTATTTCTCTTGCTATAATAAACACCATGACCAAAAACAAATTGAATAAGAATTTGATTATTTCAGCTTACAGCTTATAGTCTATCACGAAGGGAGTTCAGGTCAGGAACTTAAGTCAGGAAATTAGTGGCAAAGGCCATGAAAACAAAATATGCTTATTGCTTTANCTCCCATGGATTTCTGAATTTGCTTTCTTATATCACCGAGGACCATCTGTCCCAAGATGGTACCATCCACAGGTGTCTGAACAATGACCAATCAAGAAAATTCCCCCATAGACTTACTTACAGGCCAGCTGATGTAGGCAACCCCACAGTTAAAATTCCCTCTCCCAGATGACTCTACTTTGTACCAAGTTGACAAGAATGAAAAAAGAAAAAGAGTAGTCATCTTGGAGGGATTACTTTTACCATTTATTATAATATAAAACTCGGGGACATATATAAGATAAGAACCTGAAACAATCACCACAGTCTTGACACACCCTCCACCCTTAGCCTCCTGGTTCCAAAAGCACTGTGTAATATTTTGGGCAGTGTTATTCTTCCTGGGAGCCACTCTTTCACTTGTCCTGTGTCCCCCACTGACTCTCTGATCCATTTAAGCAAGCTGAATGTGAACTCTGCTTCTCAAACCAAAAGCTCTGTTCAACTGGAAAACAGACCATGACATAAACAAAATTCCAGTGACACCAACACTGGCACACTTCCAAAATAGGACTTAACCTGGAATCAAGTTTTCAAACCCTAAGCCTTATGAAATATTTCAGCTTCAAACCACCATATTTCTTAAAGCTTTCAAAGATTATTATTGAGATACCAATTTGCTGTATTCAACCAATCTATTCTTGAATGTCTACAAAATTCTCTGTTTTGCTATATGACTCACATTTGGGAAATATGATAGAAAGAGTGGCATGCATGGCTATTGGTTTGTCAAAGAAACTATCACAAAATAACCCCTCAGAAATGAGATTTACTAGGAGAAAGGTTCTCAAGACCAGGATTCATGACTTTGTTTGAGAATGATTTAAAAAGAAATAAATGAACAATGTATGTAAATTAATGTAAGAGGAACTAGAGAGATGGCTTAGTNGTTGAAAGAATAAATTGTCTTCATTAAAAACTGAAGAGAAAGGCAGTTTCTCTCCCAGCACTCAAGAGGGGATGACTCCATGTTTGAGAGCACCAGCTGTTCTTCCAGGGGAACTGCATTCAATTCTCAGCACCCATATGGAAGCTCACACCTGTCTGTAACTCCATNTCCAGGGCTTCTGACACCCTTCCACAGACCTATATGTAGGCAAAATACCGATACATGTAAAAAAAAGTACATATTTAAATAATGAATCCTATTTGTTAAAAAAAGAAGTTAAGAACACTGAAGAGGGAATTCTTTAATGAAGTAACTTACAAAAGAGTAAGAATGAAAGAGAAGGTCTTCATGAGAGGGATAGCATATGAGGTTACACCCAAAGTAAAGTGACTTCATAGAAAGGCTCCAAAGGGGATATCTAAGGTTTATAGGCTTTGAGTTGTTGACAAGAAGTTTAAGGCCATGTTACTTAAGATGTCTAAGNTGGCATNTTTGGTAAAGACCATTGAGAGTCCAGGTTTGATCATGAATTCACTTGAAATTGTAAAACCGCAGCAGAACATAGATTCTTAATTCCGTTCATGATAGAAAGCTGCATGGGGTATGCTGTATGGCAGGGTTAATTCAAAGTGAGAATCTGGCTTACTAGGACTCACTGGAGGGTTAAAGTTGGAGGCCAATATTCTAACACCACCTGGTGCTGTAACTCAGAGAAATAAAACATGACAAATAAGATAAAGAAAATCATGAGAATTTTTGTCATCAATGTGCTGCTGGGGTTAAGAGACAATAAGGCNAATTTCCAATTTCCTGAACTTTCCCATCCAAGTTTCCTAATGACCTTCAAACTCTGTTTGTACNAGAAAATATTATTAGATGATAGAGATATTGAGAGAAACAAATGGGACATTTCAGCCTCTATATTTGCTGGCCTGAGTGATTTATGAGTTATGGAAAGTAACTTATAGTACTATTGACAATATTAAGTTGCAATACCTTCAGACTCCTAGATATTTATGCTAGGAGTGAAATGTATCTCAAATCCAGTACCATGGAGCCTCTTTTGGATCCCAAATCGTAATTGGATGTATACACAATTAAATAGTTTAGGAGCTCTGTCTGGTGTCTGCTGAGGCCAGTCTAACCTCTTATTAATTCTCTGATTTGCTCCACAGGTGATGATGATGCTGTCTTTGAGAGATGTAGACAAAGAGGATGGTACTAGGTCCTATAGTGAAGGTTGAATGAAGAAATTAAATTGACAAACTGTAAAGATGACTATAATTGCCACTCTGTATTTCTTTGTTGCATTC
>LZPO01028724.1:0-24136 GCA_001675575.1 Neotoma lepida
TTCAGATACGTTTTTTATGAACCTATGCAAAAGGGTATAGCAAGCTGTCATTTTTTTCTCTTATTTCAAAATAGAGGGGTTTCCCTGTTCATGCATTATGCTGATTCTCTGTCCCTTTGCACTACTTTTTATTTAAGTGTGAAAGACATTCTATACATGCATACCATGAATTTTATTTTCTTCATTGGATATTAAAGAATCTATATAATTGCCAGTGAAGATGGAACTGTACAAAGAGTAAAAGAAGAACAAGTGAATTCTTTTGTATAGGTCTAATATGTAGAGATGGCTAATGATAAAAGCAGAAAGTGTGGCAGNTAGATCCTAGGACTTAACTGCTCGTCACAAAATCTCTATCTAAATGCCAAATACGTTATAACCTAAAACCTTCCGTCATGAACTGGAGTGATTGTGGAAACTGAAATTTGTGGTGCTAGTTTTCTGTGAAAAGACTGTAGCTTCCTCGGCCATAATGGTGTGCCATTTGTTATTTCATAAGAGCTCACAATAAAAAATTAAAAATTATTTATATAAAGTATTTTAACCTACATTGCAAAAATCTTTGACAATACTATGTTTTTTTCACAGATGTATAAAGTTATGAAGTGGTAGCTTTTATGGATATCTAATTGATTTTATGGTTTACATGAATTAGTAGTTGACAAACTTCAGCCAACTTTTCTGTATTGAGTACGTTTCTCTAGTATCTTGAAAAGTGAATGTGTTTCATATGCATCCTATCACATATGGTAAATTTCAAATAGGCTTTTTTCTTTTAAATTAAAACTTATGTGTGTCTATGTGAGGGTATATGCACTTGAGTGCAGGTGCCTGTGGAGGCTAGATGAGACTGTCTGGTCCCCTGGAACTGAAGTTACAGGTGGTTAATAGCCACTCCACATGGATGCTCAGACTGGAACTTGCATCTTCTGGAAGAACAGCAAATACTCTTAACCATTGAGCNATCCCTCTTGAAAATAAGAATGCTGCAGCTGACTAGAGATTTGGGTTAAAGATCTCCCCACATCTTTTCTCTACTTTCTCCAACTCTCTCCTTGCTGAAAGTATCCCTCATCTTCCATGGTATAACATCTGTCTCTTATACACATCTAGATGTGTATAAGAGACAGGTATAACATGGTATAACATCATCCACTTTTGGGAATCAAGAACGTTTTCCAGCAGGGGAATTTTACTTACTATTCACTAGGAATCCAGGGATTATATATATATATATGTTATATATATGTTATATATATGTTATATATATATAAAATATTATATTCAGATATACTCTAGAAAACATACATGGATGTGAAGATGTCTACATAGTTTTCTATTACAGTTATCATGATATTCTGATCAGTAGTCTTTGTAACATCACAAAGTTAGGATTCTTGTATTGACAATGGCCTCAAAGTTCCATTTAAAGTATTGTATTGTATATCTTTAATGTATCTTACATAATTATAAACTATGATCATATCTTATATNATTTTTTGCACATTTTACAAAAGCACATTGTCAATGGATCTATATGTNTTTATTAGTNTTCATGTATAAATTGTGTGGGGAGGGGGCACATTCCACAGCACATGTGTAGAGGTCAGAGGGCAACTTGTTGGAATCCACTCTCTCCTTCCATCATGTGGGTTCTGAGGATTGAACTCAGGATATCAGACTTGGCAGCAGGCAAGCATGACTTGGTAGNAGGCACCTTTACTCACTGAGTCATGTGTTGGACTTCTCATATATTTTCTAATATCTAAATATATAGAGGGAGGAAGTTATGACTTTCAAAGTCACTGTAGTTTTATTACACTTAGTTAAAATTTCAAATTTGTAAGTAAAAGCCTAAAAAGGTTCTGAGAACTTTTTATTAGGACAAATATTTCTTATTAAAACTAAAGCTAGGTCTCTTGTTTTCAACTGACAGTTTTATGCAGTGCTGTCCCCAAGCTCTGTGACTAGCTTACTGTTTAAGAAGGGCTGCTTTCAGTGTCTTCACATTAATAGCGAACAAAATTACCATTCAGTTTTCTGTTACAACTGTGAAATCAATGTATAAANGTACAGAAGCAAATGATTTCTCTCAGTAATATACTGTGTGAATCCTTTGAAAATGAAATTTTAATCCAGATCTGATTATAAAGAATGTATATTAACACCCCAACTACAATAAAAATGCATTGTTTGTAGAAAATTGTTATTAAATTAAATTGTTCTGACTTGTGTTGTNAATCAATTTTTATTTAACCAAAACCCCATCACACNGACAGAAATCACATCAACAATAATAGAAGGGAAGAATGGCAAGCTACATAGCCGGCCTCAACTCCAGGAAGGTCAAGAGACCAACCTTGGATTAATATGAGGAGGCCTTCATAACTTAAGGGAGTCCAGAAAACACCTAAGTCGCCTGGCGATCCTAACTGTGATGGAAGTCATGCACGGAAGGNGGCATTATTGTAAATCTTTGTCTACATGACAGATTTACATTTCCTTACCTCCATAAAATTCACCGTTAATGGCACAACACCTATTAAGCTGAGATATTTCTAGGTGTAGTACGTCATGGTATTTTCCTGTACAGTTTACATTATTCTTGGCATTTCACTGCCTGTCTCATGAGATGGCCAAGAAGGAAAATATAGTAACTTGCACTCACATCTCAAGGACAAAAATGCTGTGTCTTACCACAGGATACGTTACAAAACTGAAAACCAAATATTGAGAATAATAAAGTTGAAAAATGAGAAACCCAAAGGCTTGGGGGGAAAATAGTTTCTTTCTTGGAATAACATTTTAACACATTATCAAATCCATCAAATTCTTAGGCTGTAAGGTGTTTCAGAGGTGGTCAAGGAACATTTGTAAAGGCTCATTCTTAGAGTTGAGAATGTGCAAAATACAATCTTGAACATAAACCCAGTGNTAGACTTTACACTTCCTCTGGCACTGCTCTATAGAAACCCTGGGCTCTCAAAAACATCAGCACAATACTNCTGCAGTGCCTTGTGAAAAAGAGTGGGCTTGCAAGAGAGAGGCTATNGAAATGTACAGGCAACCTTCTGAGCAATGTCAGCACACCAACAGCTTGGGATAATTTAATTTTTATTAGCATGTGGCTAGAGAGGAAAATAATTTCAACTCTTTTATTTTTTGCCTTTTTTATTGAAAAAAATGTTTCATATATTCTGATCACTCAACTCCTCCCCCAACTTCTCCCATATCTTCTTCCCCGTGTCCCTCCTCACTCAATTCCATGCTCTTATTTTCTCTCTGTTTAAAGGCAAACAAAGAAACAAAGAAACACACACACATATACCCAGGCACACACATGCACAGGCACACTTGCACACTTATACACAGGCACACATGCATAAGCACACACACACACACACACACGCATGCACACACACACACACAGGCACAGACACACCACAAAACTCTTAACTACACAAGCTTTGTAAATTCTCCGATAAAAAAAAGTAGTAGTTGCAAGAAACTGTTAAATTCTAACTCATTCTGAAGAAGTTTTTAGGTTTATTGTTGAACATTCTACAAAACAAAGTCCAGGCATCGGGTGTGAGCCCAAAATGAAACATGAAAAACGCATTTCTGCATTTCAGAGCTGATAGAGATTAGTGGTTTTTTTCTCAGTGAAAGTTCTAATTGCCTGTGTTGGAGCTGCCAATGGACTAAGGCACAATCATACTGATATCCAGTGGTAGAGCACACTTTAGAAACAGATGTTCCCTTTGTGCTCTGGGGAATTCCCTGAATCCATTAAGAAACAGCCATGCTTCTTCTTGGGTAACTGGCTTCAAGAGCAGAGCAGAAAATGTTGTTACTTAGCTTTTGGGTTTTTTTGTACTTTGGCCAAAGAGAAGCACAGAAGATGAGTTATTAAGGTTTTAAGGAAATTTTCAGAAAGAGGAGTTGTACTTCCTTTGTAAGTAGTATGCATTACTGTGTGATCCAGTACTTTGCTTGCTGCAGCATCCTTTTCATTTTACATTAGCAATAAAGGGCTCTGTGGAAAAGCCTCATGTGTGACAATATGGTCATTACACAACGCTTTGGATATATGGTGTTTATTGATGTTACAAACCATTGGAAAGAGCTGTATAGATCATGTGGGAGAACTCTATTATAACGGCTAGTAATGGTCTCCCATAATAGGAGCTTGGAAGATATTTGTTATTTGCTATGCTTCTTTTGTAGGTTTTTCGTTTGTTTGTTTGTTTGTGTGTATGTAATCTTATATCTAAGATAATCCAGTCTGGACCATGAATAGCCTGAGAAAATTAATATACTGAAGTGTTGAAGTGTTCCATGTACATCATTATTTATAGGTTTTTACATAAAAGGATTTTCTAAAAGCTATATTGCAGGTTTACTCTCACTGCAGAGCAGAGCAGGGAAGTTCTTACAATCTTAACAATTAGCAAGCAGTGTGTGCTTCCTTCTGATTTACAGGAAAACTACAAGAGCATTCAGAGGAAACTGCCAATGCTTCAGATTCTAGCTAAATCATATCAAATGCACTCTACAGAGACTCTTTAGCTCTGTTGGACAGAATATTCTGTTACAGACTGTCTGTGTACCCTCCAAATGCATATGTCAAAGTACAACTCCCAATATAACTGTAGTTGAAGACCTTCATGAAAATAATTATCATTAAGGCCATGCACAGGAGACCTCTTCCCTTTGGTTAAGTATCCTTATAAAAAGAGATATTTATTAGTGACTCTCTCTCTCTGATCCCTGAAAAGCCCCAAAAAGCTCTCCACTAAAAAACAACCATATTACATCTTGATCTTGAACTATCTAGTCTCAAGAACTATAAAAATTTCTAGTATTTAAGCCAGGTAAAGATCTATGGCATTAATGTTATAGCACCTAGAACTAATACATTTACCATTTAAAGTAAAACTATGATTGATAAAAATCTTAAAATTAAAAAATTATAATTAAAAAGTGTAAACTTTCAGTTAGATATTTTTCTCTCTTCTTACTTTTTTCTTTTTGGTTCTTAATTTATTCCTTCCTAGATTGTAAGAGATGAAAATATTCATGGGAAATTAGACACAACAAACACAACTTGTACAAAGAAATGCATTATACTTGTTCTAGGAACCCAAGCTCATTTCAGGCCAATCAAAGAGAAACCTGAAATTTAAACAGCATCCAGGCCTTTAGGGGATGACCACGTCATGTGAGTTTTCCTGTTCTCACTACAATTTGTTTCAGCTTTATCTCATGACCAAACACAACAAACACAACAGCTTCAGAAACAGCCACCATTTCACCGAGAACTCTTCAGAGGCAGAAGTGTTGAGTTCCTTCAAGATGCGGAATTATGTTTTCATAGCAGAAAACCCTAATCTAAGTCAGAAATATGCTGGAAAATGTCATTTCCTTTGCAACCCAAACAAATTAAGAGAAAGGGAAATATCATTTAGAATTCATAGCGTGTGAAATTTTGAGAGTTGTAGGAATTTGGCAAAACCTAAAATATTGCTTGGCATTTATAAGATAAGTATTTTGGGAGTCTAAATTAAACTTGTGGCTAGATATATACTGAGAATGTGTTAATTTGGCACTGTGTCTGTTTCTTGCTGTAATTAATGTCTTATGAACTAAACACTTGTCGTGTACATAGCTTACTTCTGTGTCAAGCTGATGACAAATTCCTTGTGTGTGTGTGTGTTTGTGTGTGTTTGTGTGTGTTTGTGTGTGTGTGTGTGTGTGTGTGTGTGTGTGTGTATGTGTGGCATTCCACAATGCCATGATTTATTGAGTAATATTAAATGCACAAGTTCTACAGTTTCATTGCTGCAATTTACCAAGAGTCCCAGTTTACCTCAGAAGCTGACTGTGGGAAAACATGGGCTCTTTTCTTTGAATCTCACTCACTAGCGTCAACTATCCAATCATTTACTACACAATGCACATTTGTATGAACTTGGGTTACAGAATACCTACAATAGGATCAAAGAGGCTTCAGCAGAGTTTGGAGCTCAAAGAAGCCACACTATAGGCAGGCAGAATCCTAAAAGAAATGCTACATATTTTAAAACCATGATGAGTTCTCTGGAATGGAGCTTATCCAGTGCTTATAAAGTTAAACATAGAAAAACAAAAATTACGTGTGTGGTAATTTGTTACTGCTGTGCTGCATGCCATGTCCCAGTTGAAGGGCAAAAAGCAGTTCCTTGGAAGTTAAAATGCAGGAAAACCACTAAAAACAAAACAAAACAAGACAAAACCCTCCTATTCCGTTCTGTAGATGACATAGATTTTAATGTTATATATTGCTACCTGTTTCCACTATTGTATTATGCCACTATCTTTATATACCTCTCCTGTACAGGTTGGATGATCAGACTTTGTTGGTGTTTCAATTTTCATGTGAGTCCTTGAAAGTAAGATGAGCTCTTCAGAGATGGTAGTGTTTGTAGACACATGGAAGTAGGAGCTATTACTGAAGTAGTACAAATCCATCATTTGAAGCTAGAGTTAGAAACTTAAACCATTGTGCATATGGCAATTGAACTCTATACCTATACAAGAATCATAGCTATTGTCATTCCCCACTTCTCTTTTGTATGTTTAGTAAATATACTGTGGTATGTATAATATCTATTACACAACTTTCATCTTTTTCCTCCCTTAAAGAGGATGGGCAATGGGAAAGGGAATACTGAGACCTGATTTGGCTAAATGGAAGCTATTGCTTGGCAATTTGATTTGATAGTGGTTATTAGAAAGTGAAAACAATGGAAAGCAGGCAGGCTAGTTCTAATATCTATTATTTAGGATTTAATATATCTTATATATTATAAGATCTTTTTGGAGAATTACTTTGGATATAATGATTCCTAGAAAACAGTAGAAATACTTGTTAAATGAGCAAATAAACACATATGAGCTAAATAAATATATAGAAATATACATGAAAAATATGTTGATACTGGTAGCAATATATGCAGTGCTAAGTCAGGAATGGAAGACACAGAATTTACTAATCTTCTTGCCTTTCTACCATAACAAATAGCCAGGACTGGATGGCCTATAAATGAAATAAATTAATTTTGTCACAGTTCTAAGTGTCCAAAGCCTATGACCATGGTGTCATCAGCACTGGTTCCCTATACAGTTTTCTTCCTGACTTGCAGATCACATCTTCATACTGAGTCCTCACACTCTCTGTGGATCCAAGAGAGAGAAATCTGTGCCGTGTCTTCCTCTTCCCATGGTCCTTTTGGATTAGGATCCCATCCCATGACTTTTCATTGCCCCAAGCCAAGGTATTCTTTCCAAATACAGATGCCTTGTGGGTTTGAACTTCAATATGTGAGTCCAGAGAAGGATACAATTCAGTTCATACAAGACAAGGACAGT
Source organism: Neotoma lepida (assembly GCA_001675575.1). NCBI lineage: Eukaryota > Metazoa > Chordata > Mammalia > Rodentia > Cricetidae > Neotoma > Neotoma lepida. The sequence goes on from LZPO01028724.1 coordinate 7,411, forward strand.
TATCAGAGCAGCTCTTGTCTAGTATTCATATATGTGTTTATTCATATACTTTATCTTGATAATTAGTATTAAAACTATAAAAATCTCATTCAATCAAACATCTGTGGATGGAATACCAGAAATGTTAAGCTGTTCAGTGTATCATCATTCCAGTCTTTCAACTCTCTTCTATTTAAATTCCTCTATAATATTTTCCAACCAACAATAAATGAGATCAAACCACTGTTGCCCAAATTCAATGTTTGTAAACTAAAACTCATTTCATAGTTTATTTGAATTCACTTGAACGGTGTTAATTCAAAGGAGAGGACTGAATAAGCATGGATTTTTTATTCTCAGCAGTTTAGGTAGATTTATTTATCAGCTAATTTTCTGAGGCTAAAAGTAGAGCTTAATTGAAGAGTACCTGTCAATTATGCTAGGGGCGGGCCCTGTTTTAGAAGCCCAGAACTACAGAACAGTGTTGTCTTTCTTTTTTATGTGAGTGACCCAGCAAAATTATTAGAATTTGCAGTGCCTTTGGCATAGTGTTCACAATCTTCTCTCTAATTTTAATTTTAATATAAAAGCAAATAACTCCATGCCTATAAGGGCTTCAGATGTGGACTCTTACTGTCTTTGGCTGCTTGACTCTATTATTGTTCACAAAAACACACAGCATTCCTTAACATAAATATATTTTTATTAACAGATTATATTAAACCCCATACCACCACATCTGAAAAAGAGGCTTACAAGCATTATATTAAAAATATGAAACTTTACTAGCAGAAACAAGCTAAAAAAAACTGTTGCCTTAAGTAATTTGTTTGGTTTATTTAGAAGAACTGGAAATGTTGAATCATATGAGGTTTGATTTTTGATGTTCCCTTGTAAATGTACTATCCTGAGTTTTAATCATAATCTATAAATATCTCAGGTATTGAGGTAGTCAGATTATTTCTAATCTCATAATGCACGGCCTGTACATGAGATATGTGTATGTATTTTGAAAGCATATGCATTTGGGGGTTCATGAGAAAAGCAGCAAGTTTGAGATCATGACATGAGAAACGGACACAAGCTCTTCAGCATTGTAAGGGAAGTAATTTCTTTCATTTGTCTTTTTCCTTCCTGTCTTTTTTTTTCTCCCACTAACTGTGATAAAAAGTCTGCTTTTCCCCATTGCTCATGTGACTCTCCACCAAGCATCTAAAGTGAACATATTTCCCCGAACATTTCTCGAGTCATTTATTTCTAAAAGTGGACGTTGTGTCTCTTTCTCCCGCACACACAAAAGGAATATACAGGAATAGCTCCAGACTTACTTTTGTGCTATTTTCAAGCAAATTTTAAATAATTGCAGTAAGTAGACTTACGATTTGTAACTCAATAATATGCACTTTATTTTCTTCTGTTATTTTGAAAAAGGGGCTGGTGGTGACTAAACACCAAGCCCCACAGTTCCCCGATACACATAAATATCTCCTCTGTATTTATTCTTCTCACACCACACTTCGTATTCATTAAAACCCGAGTTATGATTGGTTTTGAAAGGCTGGCTAAATAATTGTTTTGGAAATAAAAATTCTAGGTAGGCATTATTTGAAAGTGGAAATACTTAAAACCAGGGAAAAGTTATACTGTTCCTCCTTTCAAGTTTTTCTAAATCCTCATTTTTAAAATCTTCTTTTGTTGTAGTTTGTGGTTTCTCAGACGAACACAGAAACACACATAGTTTTAGAGGTGATGTTGCCTTTTATATTATTATTCCCTTTAAATCATACAGAGTAGCCTTTGGTCACTGCTTTCCTCTCTTTCTTTGCTCTGTGATTTCAGTTACAGGGACAGGCCAGGGGCTGCAGTTTTTAAGTTCTTAGAAAGACTAGATTCATGAGGCATGTGTCCTAGAACCATTCAGGTTATAGGAATATGGTCTAATATCCACCAAGTGCTGTATTAATTCTGCTTGAGCATGCTGTATTGGTTGTAGTGAAAGGTTAATTGTGTTTTGTGATGCAGAAAACTAAGCCAAAAACGTTAGAATGGTAGGATGGCCATGCCTACAAAGATCTAAAATAAGTATGTACTTCAAAATTGTTCAATCAACGTTTTATTGGAAGCCATCTGATGTGATTTGGTCATCAAGATCCTTGGGGCAAATACAGGGAAGAAATTTAGCTAAGTGTAAGTAGAGATGGATGGGAAAAAATGGTTCAATTCATAAAAGAAAGATGTGTAGATGTCAGACACTGGATATGGAAGCCCAAGCTGATATGATTGCTTCTTGTGGGATCTAATGTTTATGTGTGGAGGTTCCTGTCTTTTAGATTCCCTCACGTGGAAATATTTCTCTAGATTGAAGACCGAAGGGGAAATTGCACCAAAGTTTCCATTTAGAAAATTCCTAGTTAAAGTCTCTTATTAGACAACTTCAGTCATGCACCTGTTTCTGAAATAATCCTTGGGCCAGAAGAATCCCAGAACTACTGTGATCAGCTGCTCGTGGATGAGACCGGCAGGCCTTTATAATTGGTAGTTCAAATGAAACACGAGGTTCTAGTCACGGTGATGCTGGTGGTGGTGGTGGTGGTGGTGGTAATAGACAGCATATAGCCAGAAAACTCTCATGTCTGTAGTAACTACATATCTCCTAAATTTATAATTTAAAAAGACTCATGTATTATATCCAGTTGTTTCTTCTACGTTCATACACCCTGCTTCCTTTTTCTATGTAAGTATCAATTAAAACTAAATCTAGATCCCAATCTGGACTTTGGGCAGATTTTCATATCAGATTTGTCTTTTTTCATGATCCAGCTGACTTATGTGTTGACGAAGAACTGAAAACCCCATGCATTTCCTTTCAGGTAGTGGGGTAGACCTTCTCACAGTGGGCCAACGGGCATTTTTATCAGATGACTTTTTTTTCTCTTCCAGGTGGTCCTGAGCATCATAGGCTATTCTACAGCACTCCTGGGCTCTGGCCACTAGATGTCAGTAGCACCTTCCCAACTGTCTGCCCACTGAAAAATGTCTCCCATCATTGCAGATGTCCCTCCCTTGAGCACCACATCTACTAAGGTGTGAAGGACCACTGAGACAAGGAAAGATGTGAAGCAAAATAGAGTTATCAATATTATCAATATACAGTGCCCCTGCATTCCCACTGGAGTGAACTGGTGCAGCTCTTTGGATTTGGATTTTGACATTAGCACGTAGAAGCTTTCTAGCAGTGGTAATATACTTCTAACACCTCATTTTCTGCAAATCAACATGGTGACAGGAACACACCATGAGATAGATGGTTCCATGAACTCCTAGTATAATGACTGTGCATAATAAATGGATTTTCCACTATTATTATTATTGCTTTGGGGCCAGGCAGGAACATCAATGTACTTCTCCACATTGGCTTACCTTTCCCTATAGTGGAATGAGTATCTTGGGCAAATATTTTGATGTCCTGTTTCTGCCCATGGCAAAAATGGATTTTTCTAAATTTTTTTTAGCTATTATTCAAGAGATACCAATGGGGTGTTACCAATTGAAGGCTATTCTCATATGGAGAACAGTATATCATAACCACGTGGATTGTTTGCAGTTACACAATCATCAACTATTGTTCCTGAGCATGAGGGTAATCTTTCAATAAACTCTTCCTTCCATTCATCCATTCTTCTTTTCTTCCTCCCTGCCTGCTCTTTCCTTCCCTGTTTTCCTTTATTCCTATTTTCATCATTATCTTTCGTTCCTTTTTCTCTTTTCCCTCCTTCCCACTCTACATACAATTGCTTGTAAATTTCAGGATAGAAATTTGTTAGCAATAGATAACATTAGAATCCGTCAGGCAGGATCTTTGTATGCAGATACCCCTTTAGCAATTTCTCTATCATAGCCACAGGCCCCACATTTTCTCTTTCTGTGAAGTCTGAGCTCAATGTCTTTGGCCTGAACCAGTGCATAGAGCCGACCAAGCAATGCGCTAGAGTGGTCAGGCAGACCTTCTCTGATGCCCAGGACCTGAACTTCCTTTGATAGTCAATGACTCAAGCATGTAATAGTGGAAAGAAGGAGGAAGGAACTTATTCAACGTGGCTATGTTGGAAAGGGGGATGAAGAGATCCCGTCGTTCCCCAAATAAATCTTATTGGTTGTGGTATGAAGTTAAGGTTGGATAAAGGTGAGGGAATTTGAATAATAAAGCAGTCCTAGTCAAGGTGTGGCCTTGCCCATTGTTGAAGTACTGTTTCAGCTCCAGTACCTCAGGCAAGGTGGTCTAGTAAATTGTAATCATCTTTCCAGGAGGGAAGGTCTAAACTCTATGTAGAATGAGGCTTCAGCCTTTTCCTTCACCTAATGTGAGATTCCAGGAGAAGTTCCAGTGCCTTGGAGTGCCTTATTTCAACAGGAGAGGGGCACTAGTGTCAGACATACAAAGTTAAATGCTTAGCACACATGACACCATGAGGCCAATTTCCAGTACTACTACATAAAATAAAAAAGCTGAAAAGGCTAGATATTTTAATTTTTATATGAACTAATGTTATGGAGAATTCAGATAAAAAAACCTTTATTCCACCAGTCTCTTTCCCCCTACACTCTCTCCCCTTTTCTCTTCCTTCCTTCCTTCCTTCCTTCCTTCCTTCCTTCCTTCCTTCCTTCCTTCCTTCCTTCCTTCCACTCTATTTCTTTCTTTCAAGATGCCTTTTGCTCCAACAGTAGTCATTTCTTGCTATCTCTGTGTATGACCTAACATCCTTGTGATTATTAGATAAGTCCTTTAGGAATTTATTAACACACTTCCAGCTTCCATAACATCTGAAACCTATAGAAGAGATTTCCTCGCATTTTTATAACCCCTCTACCTGAAGTACCCACCCATTAATGTACATGAAAAATAAGTTGATTTGTGATTGTTTTTTTTGCTATAAAATAGTATTAAACTGTAGCCACATAAAATTTGGGGTGGCCTTAATCTGTGTTCTCAGACATGGTCACTCATTTGGGTTGATAATAAGAGATGAGAAATGTGTTTTTGAGCTCAAAATTCATTCGTTAGTTATTTTCCTTTTTAATGTCTTAATTTTCTCTACATTCTTTGTAGGGGACTTTCAGTACGCATCCACATTGGTCTAAAACTAACTTTTCTCCTGCCTCAGGTTTTTCAATCCTAACACTATTGAATGGTACGTTTCCCAGCTTAAATATTGTCATTTGAGTTATATCTTTCTTGAAAAAAAATCTGTTGATGATTTCATGTCTTCTTTGCTTGGTAATGCCCTGACTAGCTTTACAGTTAATCGATAATGGAGTTACCTCCTCTCTCTTTGTACATGCTCTGTCAACATTGGAAGTAAAGTCTTTGTAAGAATCATGTTGTTTTCCACAATAAAATTGTCTTTTAATATTGAGAAATACAATAGGATTTCAGAAAGGCTAACAAAAGATTTCGTGAGAGGAACAAAAACCTTCATAGTTCATGGTACTGTACAGCAACTAAAATTCTCATTTAGGAATTTGCACAGTGGCAAACTCTGGTGGGTGGATAGACTGGCCTTGTGGTTTGAGAATGCTATGCACTGAGTGATCTAGACTTGCAAATGATAAAGATATTCACTGATGACTGATATTATTATCTAGCACATATTTCTCCTTCATTCTTGACAGGTGACTTGTTTAGATTTTAATTATGCATGTATCTTAGTGTATTCATACTAAAATTATGTGTGGGCTCTGAAGGTTCACGGAAGCTCAGGCTCTAGCCCAGGTGAACTGAGTCTGCTTTTCTGAAGGTGGCATCTAGACCACAAAGGTGTAGCTGTGTTAAGCTCCATGGGCAGTCGTAATATAGGCAGGAAGATTTCTTATCTCTCTTCATGTCATACAGGAGTATGAAAATGAATATGCTTTCCTGACCCTTTGATGATGGATCTGATTCTGCTTTTTTGCTATAATACCACCTCAGGACAGATAAAATCCCTGGGTTCAGAATGACACTTAATACTTGATGTAGAGAGTTAATATCAAGCACTCTAACCTTTACCTATATGGAATACTAGAGCACAGGGAGAATGTAAGAGACCTTTGTGTAGTGTGGGGCTTGAACCATAAAACCTGTTTTGGTTCAAGCCAGAAGTACATATAGAGACATGGTAACTCAAGTCTGACTATTTTCTATTTTGGATGGTGGTATTAGGTTTATAGTTTTGGCTTTACAGATTAAAAAAACAATCTTTTTCTTACCTGATGTTTGTAGTAGGTTACATTTGAGTGTCAGAGTATTAAAAATGTTATTGTGGATATTATGTCTTGTAAAGCTGAAGGTTGTTAAATGTAGTTTAAGTTTTGGATCAATTAAACATCATAAAATGTCAGAAATAGATCTCTAAATGAGGGGTTTTCTTACCAAGTTGTTCATACAGAATGGTGGTTTTTGTAGTGACAGAAGGAACATTTATTAAATATTCAATTCTTTTTCTAACCTTGTGCTTGTCAGGCTGAAGAGATTTCTCTGTGGTTAAAGTGCTTGCTACGTTAGTTTCTAGACTGACGTTCTATCCCCAGCTTCCACATAAGAAACTGGATGTGTTGGCATGCACTTGTAGTCCCAGAATTCAGTAGGTGCAGACAGATGGATTCTTTAGGCTTACTGGCCGGTCAGCTTAGGGGGCCCTCAGGTTCCAAAGGGAGAACTTGTGTCAAATATTAGGTATATGGATCCTGAAGTTGACAACTGAGATGACAAATGAGGTTGACCTGTGGTCTCTACACAACCTGCTCAGTGTGTGTACAATCATATGTGCATGTATGCTCACGTGCTTCCAGACCCTAAAAGTGTACTCATGCTTACTATGTGGCAGACGATATGTTCGACATTTTGAGGGAAGTAGAATTGAAGGAGTTGTTACGATAATAGGATTTGTATAATAGATGTTATATGATAATAGATGTTAATTTGTATGTGAAAAATACTTAAATTATACTGCGTAAGAGACAAAATGCTGATTAGATGGTTAAAAAACCCAATGTTAGAGTTCTCCAAATCAGAATGGTTATCTATTCATCTGACTTGAAAAGCAATAAAAATGAGTGTAAAAGATGTCCTTGGTAACTATATCAGCCTAGATATAGTTTTGTAACTTCTGATTTTAAGTTTCAATTAGAAACCTCTAGTTACTCCTCTTTAATTTCTAAAAAAATATTTATGTGTGTATGTTTTATCTGCATGTATGTCTGTGCACCATGGGTAGTTTGGTACACACGGAAACCAGAAAAGGACATTGGATCCCCTGGGACTAGAGGTCCAGATGGCTGTGAGCCACCTTGAGGGTGCTGGGAATTGTACGCGAGTGCTTTGGAAGAACAGCTAGTGCTCTTAAGTACTGAGCTATTTTTCCAGCCCTTACTCCACTTCGTTTTTGCTTCCACATTATAAACTTTGTCGTCTTCATCTTGGTTAAGATTGTTTTTCCTTGTTCCTCATTTCCTACATTCCTTGGATAGCACAGGTCTCTTTCTAGACATAGATCACAAAAAACATAGACATGTTTTTTTTAATATCTTTCAACCAATTTTGAAACCATTGTGAGTTGACTTTATTCAGTTCACCTGACCACTGACCACTAATTCTCAAGATGCTTAAACTATTTCATGAATTTATATGGATTTTAGATATACGCTGTACTTGAACTTTGGAAACAGCCTGTGTATTACTTTTCACAATTGAAAATTTATGTATTGAAAATCAGTGATAGGAATTTGATTTTCACATGACGTTAAGAAGCTGTTCATTGATATCAAATAACTCCTCAAGATAGTAGATTTCAAATATGAGAATTTTTTCTCCTTGGGAATATTTGACAATGTCTGGAGAGGTGTGTGTGTGTGTGTGTGTGTGTGTGTGTGTGTGTGTGTGTATGTGTGTGTGCATTTGATGGTAACTAGGAAATGTTCCTGATATCCATTGGGTAGAAGTTAGGGATGGCACTAAACTTCCTTTAGTACATACCCCCTTAACAATGATCTACCCCCTAATATTAGCAGTGCATAGCTGAGAAGCCTAGCCTTAAAATAATTCCACGAAAGACCAGTACATTGTTGAATTTTTAATGTGTGCTTGAAAGCCATGGTATTATAATTTTTATCTAGGGAAAAGATAATTTAAAAGCATTTATGCATTGGGTCCTTTTTCCTTTCCCCATTAATGTACTGCTTCTAAAGCTCTAAATTGAACAGATTAAGTGATTTCCTTTCTAGAATGTTCAACTACCTGTAACCACGAGTCCTTCTCTTAAGTGCAAGAGCAAGCTGTCTTTTCAGTAAGTTATGCCACATTCTGTTGTGAAGAAAATGAATACCCTGCAGATCAAATATGTTCTCATTTCAAAATAAATTATGCATTTAAAGGCTGCACAACAATTTTCTAAGTATGTTTCTTCTGTACAGATCAAAATTCTATTTCTGTGTTCACCATATAGTTTTACCAGTAGTACCTGGGCCTGATTTCTTTGTCTACAGGGGAGTGTGGATGGATATGAACACACACTTTCCAGGCTGCTGAAAACTTGCATTGTCTGTATACATGCTTCTGTACACTTGTATATAGTGTGTGTACGTCATAATGTTTTCAGACTTTCCTGGTACCTAATTTAATGCATTTCAAGGAGTACTGTGGTATTGCATAAGGTGCTCAGTCACATCTGTGCTTTTGTAAGGAAAACATTGTATTGTTGGATGTCTTCACAAATATATTGCTATATATTCAAATACATGCTATTGTTTCTTATCATTTGTTTCTGTTTATGAAATTGATAGATGGAAGTGAAAAATCTCTTCTAGAATGCTCTTCCAGATCATCAAGCTTCAATTATAGTTTCTCCCATCCCAAGTATGCTCCCTAGTTAATTTGCTGCAAGGTTGTTTCATAAAAACTTTCTGTTTGTTGTGTCTCACAAGTGATCATAAATTTTTCTTTTGTTCTAGGTCTGGTATATTATCTGGCATAAATAAAAGATACAAAGTGATAGTTTCTAAAATGCAGGGGACTCTCCTTGTTCATGACAAGAAATTTTGGGAGGTAAAGGTTAACCCTGACTGAATGCACAGTCCCATCCTGCTAGCTGAACACTCTACAACTGAGATACATGATTTGGTGCTATTGCAAGCCCTTCTTGTTTCTCCTCCTCCTCCTCCTCCTTCCTGTCTACCTTGTTTTGGTGTGTGCACATGTGCATGTATGTCTTGATTTAGAATTGCTTCAGCATTTTATAAATGGGGTATTGATGTACGCTGGACTAATCTATCTCTGGTCTCTTCTTCTGCACTCCTAAAAGGATCTCACATATTTTCACATAGCCAGTCACCAGTCTACCCATGTTAATAAGTGAAGTGGATGCACCTGAAGCTTCAGGATCCATGTGATGGACTAAGACAATTGTCAGAGAATCCTTTCCAGAGAATAGTTCAGCCATCCTTAAGTAAACCAGGAACACGCGATGCTTTGTGGGGTTAGTTAGCTATTAATTAAGGGATTTTTGTCTGATGAAATGAAGAGAGGATTCTTCCCTGTGTTCACTGTACAGGAACCAGGCGGCAAACACCCTGCTGCCTCAGCTGCTGGCAGTCATCTCCTGTTGCAGAGGAAGCCTTTCTAATAATAGAACTGAGCAGAGTACAGGGAAGGGGTGAGTGACAGCACAGAAACTTAGCTGGGGTTGCACCACATGGCACCTGGAACCTCTCCTGCTTCTTCGTGTACACTGTGGAGTATGTGAGAAAATGTCTGGGTGTATTTTTAAGCCTGGTGCAGCAATGCTTTTATTTTTCTTTAACTCATGTAACAGAGTGATAGAAATCCCCAACCTCCTCATTCTCTTTTTAAAATATCATTCCTATGAGTTGGCTTTGGCTTCTTTAAGACTGTAATCACCCACAACACATTCAGTTCTTTCATCTCTGGCTGAACCCCAAAGTGTCGCTTAGATCTCTCCTACTCAGAGCCCTGCTGACAATGTCTTTTAGGCCTTAATTTTCTCCAAGTGACTTATCAATACTCCTTTAAAACAAATACCTTCTTCTAAGAGAAATTCCAGTGCCAGTTGCTAAGGCAGTAAAACTTCCCCATTTTCTCAGTCCTTTTGGTCCTTGAGGATGTCAATTATATAATACTAGAGGAAGTATAGAGGTGCTCAGGCACTCAGACCTGAGATGGCTTGCTTTCAAATACTGGTTTCACCAAGTGACCTTGGGCAAGGCACTCAACTGTTCCACATTTCTGCCTCATTGTTTGGAACTAGGACAATGACCCACAGGCTAGCTGCAGCACCCGAGTTTTTTGTTTTTAGTTTTAGTGGAATAAATTCACACTTATTAGATTGTGTGCACTGCAAGATCAGTTGAATAATTACTTGTGTAGAGCCTGCAAGGTTGACAAAGCCTGAAATATTAGTTCTTTATCCTTCTACCAAGAATATTTGATCATTCCCGCTCTAGAAGATAGGGCTAATAAAAAGCTCATTGGATTGTTGGTGGACTTAATGAGACACTACACATAGATGCTAAGCAGGTCAAGCTGCATCTATGAACCTGTCATGGATGTTACCTGCCATGCTGTGGTTGCTAATGACAATGATGCTGAGGCAGAGGTCAGCAGGGGTAGGTCAGAAGCCAGTAGAACCAATCAATACACTCACTATTCATGGCAGTTGAAGGCAGTGATTGCCAGGAGGACATGATGTAGGTTCACTGTAGGGTGGAGAAAGGAATATTTATGTCTGGAGTGAATCTTCCAGGTGGGGAGTAAATATAAATTAAGGCTGAATGGGTTTGTGGCACCCCGGAGAGATGGAGACACTTTAAGTCTTTCTGTTGAAACAGACAAAATAAATGTTATTTTGAAACTCACAATTCATTGCTACTGTTAATTCAATAATAACAACTGTGTACTGAGTTGCATTAGAGGAGGAGAGTGTGTGACTCGTGTGTGGCCAGACAGGGGAACAATTAATAGAGCTCCCATTTCCCCTAAGAGGTTTATTTGTCATGTCAAAGTTACTCTGGTCTGGTGCAACACAGATGGTGTTGTGACAGCACAAAATGATGAGTGCCACGATGTTCTTCTAATGATCTTCTCTATGCCATTCATCTTCCTGTGCCACCTTGAATCTCTGCCACGTGCCTGATTTGAGAATGTAGGTACCTAGTAGGGGAACTCAAAGAAGATCTGCTTCTCTGGGCATCTTCCTGAGTATTTTATGGCAAGAAGGGATTGAAACCTAACACAGGTAATAATGCTGATGACCAAATTTGTTTTTCAGTATTAGAAGGTACCATAGTTTTGTATTGCAGAAAGTTTGCTAAATGAGTTTGTCTCTATGACATTTTGCTTTATGTGACAATAAAGGGTGACTGTTATTAAAAATGACACATATAAATTGTGATTATTTTTTGTTCATTTCTTTTATTGGTTTAATTGTCATGTGTGTATGTATATGATATGTGTGTATGTGTGTACACATGTGCCATGGTGAAAACATCTATAGAGGTCAACTGAAAATTTTGTGGAATCTGTTCCCTCCTTCCACCTTTATGTGGGTTCTGGAAGTCAAACTCAGGTCACCAGACTTTCACAGCAAGCACCTGTACCTGCTGACCCATCTCAGTTTTCTTCTTTCAATTTTTTTTAAAGTTTTTTTTCAAATCTATTTGTACGTTGGAATAATCTATATCTCCATAAAACTTTTATGAAGGATATTAAACTATTTAGAAAATTAATGAGTCAGTGTAGTAGTGTACATGTCAACAGAGAAACAAATAGTTCATATAATGAGGACTATCATGTTTAAAACCTGGTGTTATAGTATTATACTATTTGCAAACACTGACTAAAACTGCTGTAACTGAAAGTTTAGGAACACAACAAATTAAATTCAAATTTACATTGCTCTACAATTCACTGTGCAACTTTCCCTTTTAAAGATAGTTCTATAATTTCTGCTTCTTTAGATAATGAAGTAAATATGACATTGAAGTTTCCATCATCTCTTTGAACAGTATCTTGAGAATAATGGTGTCTTAGTCAGGGTTTCTATTGCTGTGAAGAGACACTATGACCACAGCAACTTTTATAAAGCAAAACATTTAATTGTGGTGGCTAGCTTACAGTTTCAGAGGTTGAGTCCATTATCATCATGGCATGACATGATGGAGTGCAGGCAGACATGTTGGTGGAGAAGGAGCTGAGAGTTCTACATCTTGCTATGCAGGCAGCAGAAGGAGTCTATGTTCCACACTGGGTGTAGCTTGAGCAAATGGAATCTCAAAACCCATGCCCATAGTGGCACACTTCCTCCAAAAAGGCCATACCTACTAGAACAAAGTCACACCTCCTAATATTGCCACTCCCTACAGGGGTCATTTTCTTTCAAACCACCACAAATGGTATCTTTAAGACTAACTTAGTTGTAATTTAGAATTTTAGACTCTTCTAGAATCTACAATACTCATTAAAACATCCAAAATATGTGCCAATCTTGACCTCCAGATTGATCACATGCTTAAAATTTAAAACAACATTTGAAATGGGTAACTAAAACAATCCCATATTGGTAAGAACTATGGCAGCTGCAGGTTTTCACTTATGCCGATATTAGGCTTGTTAGAAGTTACCCTGAGCCACATATTAAACTCTGATCATGCCAACTTTTAAAATGTGCTATGAATTAAAGTAAATATCTTAAAATCACAGATCTTTGTAAATGGCTTTGATTTTTATGCTATTAAGTGTATTTGAATCAGATTTTCCTCTGAGTGGATGAGGACTTTTGATTTAGACCAAGGACGCTGTATTTCTCTTAGAAAGCCTATTGTAGCAGAGCATTTGGATGTGAATACATATGCTTATTGACTTTTGTTTTGAACGTAATTCTTTTTCCAACAACTAAAAACAACAAAACAAAAACTCAAATGTTCTTCTGTAAGTTCTAAAAGTTCTGTACAAACTATTGCATAGAAATAGTTCTGTTTTGCTTTTGTCTTCAACAATAAAAATTGCTGTATTTTGATTCTGAAATGATGGCTTGAGGCTTTTGACGATATTAAAAGCATCTCTGAAATGTGCCTCTTGAATGGGCTGGGTGCAGGCATTGGAGTCACCCTTTGGGTATGACCATGGTCAAGAAGTAATGTTTTCCATCTCATATCCTGTTTTGGATGTGCTGAATATGTTTGTCCTTCACTGTGAGTACACGTCAGTGTGAAAAATGACTCACCTATTTATTACCATTTTTTCATACAATATACTGAAATATTTTTTAAATGACTAGATGAAATAGAAGTAGAATGAAAGATTGTATCAATTTTGGTACTGAATCTATGATAGTGTAGACATGACATTGACCGTCTACTGGACATTATTGGGACTGTCATCTGGACAGTCCATTTTAGTTTTATTTTTTTAATTATACAGTAATATTTTTCCTTGTTAGAACCAGAAATGAGGCTATGTGAAAGTTAATTCCTGTATGTATGTTCTAGAGTTTTCTACAAAAGAAAATTATTCTTACTCCCTATAGCATATTTCCAGTACTAAGCAAGCCCAAAGATATCATACATGTGTCCTTGTACTGCATACAGCAAAACTCTTATTTGTATGCTTTGCATATGCATGATTTCATCTATGGACAGAAGAAATGTTTACAGTGTAGTAGCAACTAAGAGCAACTAATCCAATCTATGGATGTTCAAGTAGACATCTGGGCTGTGACTGTGAGTAGGCATTCACTGCTCTTTGTCTGGGTGGACACCATAGTCAGAGTAGAGTCCTCGGACCCGGAGGTAGAATGTTGTGCAAAAAAGCATAGAAGATGCCTTCCTTCTAGCACTGGATTGTACATGATTGAGGAATAAACTTTCAGGTTGTTGGTTAATTTTATTTATTTATCTCTCTTACAGGTGATCAGCCTTACTAATTAATACAAACACATCTCCTAAAAGAAAATTGTATCTGTGACAACAAATCTGGCTATATCTATATCCATAATCAGAGAAATTGATGAATATGTTTGAGCCTAAGTTTTTAATCTGTAAAATATAGGTGATAAACACCTGCATCCCACGGCTATAGCAAGGATTAAATGAAAGGAATTTTGTGAACACATTGAATAAATTTCAAATCCCATGATAAATACTCAACATATTTTAATTTAAATGTGCTGAATTTACTGTTTTTTTACTATGAATGTGAGTTGGTCATTAATTCATTAATGATATGAATGCAGGTTATATTTACTATGTGAGATTCAGATGACTTAATTATTGTATTAACCCTGTGATGTTTATGTACATTAGCCTGATCCTAGATGTGTCCAATAGATACAGCTCCAAATTATTAGATTGCTTTTTAGTGATTACGGTTTCTTTTCCCTTTTTTACTGAATTATATTCTTCATGTGCTTTATTTAATGAAAAAGGTTCTTAAAAAATTACCTTTATTTGTATGGGGTGGGGCCCCATACTCTAATGAGCTTGAGGCTGTCAGAAGCAGCTCGCAGGAGTTGCTTCTCTTCTTCCACCGGAGGTTTCTGGGAATGGAACTTGAGTTGTCAGGCTTGGCAGTGAGAACCTCTACCATTAAAGGTAATGGTTGTATGTTGATTGGCATATCACAATGACTGACATCCATAGATTATTATTTTTTATTTTTCTTTTAAATTCATCTTTCATTTTAATTATGAAGGGGAAAAGGTGATTCAAAGATACAAAGTTGTTGTTGGTTGTTTTTTAACTCTTTTGGCTTTTTGGGGAGCCCACCACCCAGCTCCCAAATAAATTAAACACACGGAGACTTATTATTTCTTATGAATCCACTGCCTTAGTTTGGCTTATTTCTAGTCAGCTTTTCTTACCTTAAATTATCCCATCTACATTTTTCCTCTGGCCTTTTTCCTTTTCCTACTTCTGTAGATCTTACTTTCACTTGTACTCCATGGCTGGCTTGGTGGCTGGCACCTGGGATCTTTTTCTCCTTGTTCTCTGGCTCCTTAATCCTCTTTTTTTCTTTTTCTCCTTCTATTTATTCTCTCTGCCTGCCAGCCCTGCCTATCCTTTTTCCTGCCTTGCTATTGGCTGTTCAGCTCTTTATTAGACCATTACATGTTTAGACAGGCACAGTAACACAGCTTCTCAGAGTTAAACAAATGCAACAGAAAGGAATGCAACATATCTTTGCATCATTAAACAAATATTCCACAGTATAAACAAATGTAACACATCATAAAATAATATTCTACAACATAAAGTAACTTCAAATTCTCTTCTCCATGTTGCATGTTTTTACCCTTGATGAAAGCTTAAAGTTAAATCATGTTAGTTTTATCATTTTGTAGTAATGACCAGTACAGGATTGTATAATAGTTGATGCTGAATAAAGTTTGGTGTCATTTGAGATTCTAGATTAGAGTATCTTCGTTGGGAAGGATCTAAGATTTTTTTTTTAATGTTGAAGTTACTTTAATATTTTTTTCACTAAAAGTACAAGACATAGTACACAATATTGCCAGTGAAAATGGTGGTAGGTGGTAGCGCACGCCTTTAATCCCAGCACTCGGGAGGCAGAGGCACGTGGATCTCTGTGAGTTCGAGGCCAGCCTGGGCTACCGAGTGAGTTCCAGGAAAGGCACAAAGCTACACAGAGAAACCCTGTCTCGAAAAACAAACAAACAAACAAAAAACAACAACAAAAAGAAAATTCAACAAGCAGAAGATCTCCCTTTTAAAAAAAGGCTTGTTTATAACAGTGTAATTCTTCAGTTTCTCTCACCACAAATCCACACTAGATATGTGTTATGACAGAATTTAAATATCTAAATAATCACAATTCAGTTTTTATGATAGCAGAGCCATCTATGAAGAGTTAGCTCTTCTGTAATAAAGGCTTTCAGGGCTTGTGTATGCTCTGTTCGTGTACATGCAGCTGCTTCCTTTAAGTGGCTTTAGCTTTACAACATTACTTTTTGCTTCTCTCCAGATTGAGTATAGATCATAACGACAAACAACCAATTCTTCCTGGCGAAAAGCATGTGAAATAACAGGCTTATCCCCATGCTTCTTTGAAGGTGAAGGTTGGCTTTCAAATTCTACTGTAGTAGCCCTCCAGTGCTTCAAATAAAAATTTTAAAATGGTACAGTTGGCTTTCCTGAATTTTCTGCATGGTAGGGAGCATTGGTGAGAAAATGTCTGTCATAGCCATTACGCACACAAAGGCCAGCTCATTTGTTCTGGAGGAGACTCTTCACATGCTGCCAAATGCCTCCCATGATTTTTCAAACACTTACGTGGTTTGCCTCTAACCACCACTGACGTGCACACATAGATGTTCACCTATTTCCCCTTTAGTCCTTAATTCTATCCCCTCAGTTTTATTTCCTTGCTTCAGAAAACCTGTCCATGCTTTACTATTTCGTATGGAAACTACAATGCCCTCAGCTCAAATGGCTGAGGTTAATAATGCTGACAAAAAGAAATCCAAGTCCCCATATATAATTAGATATTAAGATGAATCACTATCGCTATCATATGAAGTCTGTTTACAATCATAATCATCTCCAATGTGACTCTCCCTCTTTTATTTATCCTTCTTCTCAAACTTAAAAGTGTCTTAAAACAGAAACACAAAAGGGACAATAACAATAAATGTGCCCTGATATATTATATGTATATGTATTGTATATCTATGTATACACATAT
>LZPO01028725.1:0-17445 GCA_001675575.1 Neotoma lepida
CTGAATGGAAAAACACAGCTGCCCTGAGCTACGTTGTAGGATCTGGGTGCTCCTGTTGGCCAGCCAGCATGCTTTGGGGATTGGTTGTTAACCCTCCTGAGAAGTCTGAGCCCTTCCTAACCAGACAAGCAGCTGAGGACAAAGATCCTTATTGATCGCACCTGTGCTCTCTGCTTTGTCCTTCTGAAGACGGACCCTAAAGCCTGTGGGACTCAGTCCTGGGTTTTTAACGAGAGGATTTTAGGAGTTGCTGCAAAGACCAGCCCTAAAAAATGAGACCATTGGGTGACATGTCTTCTTGCTCTTGTCCCTGTTAGCTGGCATTGTGTAAATGCAAGGTCACCCTTCTGAACAGGTTGTAAGCAAAGCATTTTCTTAAGTAAAAAGATGAAGATGTCCCTCAGTTTTATCATAAGAGTCAGTGAAATGGAGTCTGGTGGTAGAAAATGCTCAGTAAGTGTTAGCTGTCATCATCATTGTGTCCTCATGTTCATATGAAGTGATTTCCTGTGGAGGCAGTCCTTAAGGAGAGAAACCGTGGGCAGAGAGGAGGTAACCTAAATAAGCTGGAGGGGGATTCCCTTGGCTGTCTCAAGTCAAATGGAAGACTGAGGTTAAGTGTTGATTGACTTGCAATTGTACCACCAGACAGGCCTGAGACAAAGTGGCAGTGGGACCCAAGTGTTGCCATCCCTTCCCTTGTGGGAAGCTCCAGAGAAGAACGCAGGCCCCGTACCAGGCACTGCAGTTAGGAGGGAGAAGCATTGTCAGGCACTAACACAGTGTAAGGAGTTCTGAAAGCTAGTTTGGAGATGCCAGGGAAGTTAAACTTTGAATAGCTGTTTTTGTTAACTTGTTTTGATGTAAATTCAGATTTGTAGAAAAATTGCAGAAACAGTAGGAAGGATTTTTTTTTTATTGTGATGACTGTATATCTGAAATACTTTGAGAACGTTAAATATGGTGATGCTTTCTAAGGCAACCCATCATTCCTTCCAGGTGGGATATTTGGTTTTTTTAGGGATGGCCTTTATTCTCTGCCCTGACTAATTTACAGCCATGTGAAACTTCAGGTTCATTTGAAGAAATTCAAGTTCTTCACCCAAGCAGTAGTATTCATTTTGCTCTCATCACTCCAGATGTAGCTAGTGGAAGTCTCGTCAAGTTGGTCCTGCTTTTCCTTATCTGTTCTGAGCACTGACACCAGTGTGTTCCCAGATCATCCTGTCTGGACAAGTTGCAGTTGTGGAATCAGTTGTTTCTTCTCAAGAGTATTGGTGTTTTCATTAGATGAGAAAGTGTGTAGGAGCCAAATGTAGGCTATGAGCATGCGCATTGCTTCAGGAAGTCACTGTCTGGAGACGTTGAACGCATATGCGCATGTGATCTGCGAGTACATTACCTGTTTATTATACCTCTGTGTTTGCCTCTGCCTGTGTACCCCCTGCTTACCGAACAAGAACGGTGCCTTCAGTTGGTAATTCCAGCATTGTCCCCCACCCCACAGGGTGGCCTCTGCCCTTCGTCCTTTCGGTGTTAGCAATTCCCCTCTTCAACCCTGAGAAGCTTGGCTCTTGCTGTCTGTCTTTACAATTTTTTGTAAAGGAAGTGAATTAAGAATTACTGGCTGAGAATTGTGTGAACCAGAAGCCTGTCTTTGTTTCTTTGTTTAGAACATTTTGTACTTAGTTTGATAGATACTTTACTCAAAATTTTGTTAAGTTCCTAGGTCCCCATCATTGTATTATTTATTTCACAGACCATTGGATTTACCAGTTTCAGTTTGTATCTAACTCTCTGTGTTTATTGCAGTATAAATTTTAAAGCTTGGGGCTGGGGCGATGGCTCAGCACTCACACGCAAACCTGACAACCTGAATTTGAGCCCCAGATCCCACAAGGTCAGGAGGGAAAAATCCACACCAGAGAGTTTCCTCTGACCTCCACATGTGCACCACCTAAGCCCTTCTCCCAATAACTTTAAAAGGATCTGGCTTCCAAGTCATACTCGAAAGTCCTTCCCTCTATCTGTGTGCAAGTAGAATTAACTCACACTTTCTTCTAGTGTGTGCATGCTTTTTCTGCATAAAGGTGTTTGGTTTTGTCCTTTTCTACAGCAGGAGCCCATTCTGAGAACCACACCATAATCTAATTCTTGCATTGTGTGGATGTCATAGCATGTCCTGAGTCAGACCTAGATGGTATATGTCAGTCAATCAGTATGATGCTTTGATGTAATCAAAAGACAGGGTAAAGATGAGCTGTCTAAGGCTGCTGCTACTGCTGTAGCATGGCTTGTGAGTAGATGTTCACTCTAAATAATAGTAAGGATTTTATACTAAATGCATAGCCAGGACTGTAGTTGTTGTCAACATTATTATTATTTAACCATATGTGCTACAGTTTTATGCCATTGGCAGTGGAGTATGTTTCCATTTGTCACTACAAACACATGGGTAACTTACGGTCCTATGGCATTACAGTGTGTACATACCAGGCAATGGGAATTTTCTATGTCCTTTATAAAACTACGGGACCACCATCTGCCTTACATGTGATCTGTCATTAATCAAAATGTTAGATGGCTCATGAACTGGATGATTTTAGCACCACAGTTAAGAAGTCCATCTTTTCATGGTGATTTGAGATGTAATTATTGTGTGCTAACATGTTTGTGTTTTGTATCTGTCTATATGTTCTTCTGTTTTGCTCCCATATGTGTGTACATGTGTGTTTGCATGTAGGCACATGTATGTGTTGGTATACATGTATGTCTATACATGGATGGGGAAGCACTGGGAGTCTTCTTCCATAGTCATCGGGTCAGGGTCTCACCTGAACCCAGAACCCACCAATGCAGCTTTTCTGGCTACCCTTATCAGACAAGGCTTTGCCTTGTGAGCTCTGGAATTACAAGCAGGCCCATGCCCACCTGGTGTTCATGTGGTTTTTAGAAATCCAAACTCCTAACACTAATGTCTTAGTTAGGGTTTCTAGTGCTGTGATAAAGACATAAGGGAAGTCAGTGCAGCACAGGGACTGCAGCAGAAGCCGTGGGAGGGTGCTTTACCTGCTTGCTCTTCATGGTTTGCTCAACCGTTGGGGACCAGCAGCCCACAGTGGGCTGGGCCCTCCCACATCAGTCATTAATCGAGAAAACCACTACAGACTTGCTTACATGCAATCTGATGGAGGCATTTTCTCAAATGAGATTCCTCGTCCCAGATAACTTTAGCTTGTATCAAGTTGACAAAAAGCAATAACAAAAACCCAATCCCACACAATAGACCCCCTTCTTAACTTGATATACAAAGACATCACTCATTAAATTATAACTATTTCCTTCTTGTTCATCTCTGAGATCTCATATTAATATTGATGCTGCGATATAAAACATCCCAACTTATAAAGTCTCCCAGTTTATAAAAATTCAAACTTCAAAAGTCTAGTCTCTTTAGAATATCCAGTCTCTTTCAAAGCTAAAAGCTTCTCTAAAATATCCTTAATCTAGAAAATTCCAAAGTCTCTTAACTGTGGACTCATAAAAAAAGTAATAATAATAATAACAATAATAATAGCAGCAATAATAAATAGCTTACATACTTATTTCAAAAAGGAAGAGCCAGGGCGCAGTTACAGTCAGATCAAAGCAAAACCAAAGTCCCCCAATGTAATAAGCACAGTGTCATTCATCTGGGGTTCACCCTATGACAGAGGCTCTCAGTCTTCCTAATGCTGCGACCACTTAATACAGTTCCTCATTTTGTGGGGTTGTGACCCACAGGTNGAGAACTGTTGCTCTATGGTCTTCTGGGCGGGCTCTAGGGCCTAGGCAACTCTACTTCTGGCTGTGCCTTCTACAGTACACACAGTTTGTCTCATACACTTAACCTGGTTCACTTCACACCTGCTGCTGTCCTTGGTGGTCAAGCCATGGTACTGACATCTCCAAAGAACTGAGGCTATTCTACAGCTGTGTTACACCTTTACCAATAGCCTTTCCTAGGCTCTCTTCAGGGACTCCAACCCTGCCACATGGTGCCAAAGTCTCAATTTTGTTCCATGAGCCCTTCAATTCTGGGGACTTTTACTGCAATTGAGGCTGCATTTTCACTATCTTATATTCATATTCATATGCATATTCACATATCTTCTGGCTTCTCACAGTGCCCAGCCTCAGCCATTCTCCATGACCCCTTCATGCCTTCAAAACCAACACCACATCGGAGACCCTTACACATTACCTTACACATTACCAAGTTCCACTGCTAGCGTCACATAACAGCCTTGGTCCTCTCTGGACCACAGAGCTTCTGTGTGCTGACCCTGAGGAAACACCTCCCAGAAGAAGATGCTGGTCTCTTCTTTATCACAGCTAATTCTTCAGTCCCAGCTTACCAGAACCACAGATTCTTAATTCAAAATAGTGAACAGTACAGTAGTGTTTAGGGAACTCTCCAACTTCTCCCTGAGACTTCACAAGCCAGGCCTCCGTCATCTACACAGATCTCAGAATTCTTGCCTTCTAAGCAGCTTCCATAGGACACCCATTGAACTCTTGAGCACTCTCTGTGGCTTTTCCATCTCAGAGTGCACATATCACTGCAGTCCTCCTCCAAAACACATGGTAAGGTCTGTTACAGCAATATCCCACTCTTGGTACCAATTTCTGTCTTAGTTAGGGTTTCTATTGCTATGCTAAAACAATGACCAAAAAGCAACTCAGAGAGGAAAAAGTTTACTTGGCTTACATATCCCAGATTACAGTCCATTGAGGGAAGCCAAGCCAGTAGCATAGAGGCAGGGACTGAAGCAGAAGCTATGGAGGAATGCTGCTTCCCGGCCTGTTCCTCATGGCTTGCTCAGCCTGCTTTCTTATAGCATCCAGGACCACCAAACCATGGGTGGCATTGACTAGAGGTCAATCTTAACTGAGATTCCCTCTTCCCAAATGACTCTAGATTATGTTAGGTTGACCAAAACAAACAAACAAACAAATGAATTAATGCACCAATCAGAAGAGTGCAGGGCTGGGAGACTTCTGTTTGGGTCAGTTTGTCTCTTCATGTCAACACCATATTACTTAGCAACTGTGTGGTGTATTTTAATATCTGGTATGTTTCCTAGTTGCCCCTTGTTTTTAATGTTTCTATGGATTTTGTTGCATGTTTAGTTTTATATAAGCAATCTTGTGTGAACTTGTCTAGTTCCACAAGAATGCTTACTTATAGTTTTCTCTACATTGTATTACACTTATAAATTTGTGATTTAGGATATTGACTTTGTACTGTATAGAAACCCAACAGTCCTTTTAGTTGGTTCAGCATTATGTTCATGTCCCTTTAAGAGTGTGTACACATTCATATGCACATTTGTACATTTTGTGTTAAATTTACTGCTAAATCCTTTGTCTTTGTTGCTGTTACGAAAGAAGTTTTCTGAAAGCATAATGCTCCCTCATTGGCTATTTTTGTGAATGACATCTGCTTATTAACTTCCACATGCCAATTTTATTTCCTTCTGCATTACTGAATTGCTTCATTCTTTGAATTAGTTTTCTAACTGATTCAGTAGTGAGGTCTTGTGTGTGTCTGTGTACATGTGCGTGCGTGCGTGCATAATCATCTTGTCTGTGAATTAGAGATAGTTCATTTAATGGCATTGGTGAATACCTGAGACAGATACACTATTGCATAGTGGTTATCCATGCCTTCCTTGTTCCTGATCTTCGTGGGAAAGTCTTTGTTACTTCTCTTGTCTGATAAGACCTGGCTTTATAATTAAAGCCTACATATTTACTTATGTTAATGAACTACCAATCAATTCCTAGTTTCCTGAATTTAAAAGTCAATATAAATGTTGGATTTTGTTAAAGCAATGTTCAGCACCAATATGAGTAATTGTGTGATTTTTCTCCTTAGATATATATTAATGTATATTTTAAATTACATTTCCTAACACTAAGCCAACCTTTTATTACTGGAGTAAATCTTACTTCTTTGTTTTTCTTCTCTTTTCCCTGTCTGGGAGTATGGGGAACTGTCGCTCTGTCTGTCTGTCTGTCTGTCTGTCTGCCTGCCTGCCTGTCTGATGACAACTTGCAGGAAGGAGTTTGTTCTTTCCTTCCACCCTGTGGGTTCCGAAGATTGAACTCAGGTCATCAGGCTCGGTGGCAAGCGTCTCTTGGTGGCTGCGCTCTCTCACTGGCTCATCTTCTGCTTTCTTAAAGTAGTTTGGGAACGTTGGCTAACACTCTACGTAGAACCCTACACTAACACATAGAAATAGGTACAGTTAATTTTCCCTCTATACCATCTTTGTCAACATTGGGTATAAATAGTATTTAACTCATTTCGTAAAGAGAGATTCTGTCTTGAAATGAGTCTTTTTTCACAGTGACCCTAAGGCGTGTTCTTTGTAAGCCTCATTCAGAGTAGTTCTTAGTCCGTTCTTGGTACAGTTGTCTCCTCCATTATCATTTTCTCAAGCTTCCAGTGCTAACTAGTCTGTCAGAAAGACTTTGTGTTTTGTCGCCTTAACCCACCAAGAGGCAGTAGCCAGCCTGCAGCTCAGTTTCTTCTCTTTCTTTTATCCTGATTAAGCCTCCATGATGGGTTTAGATGTCAGGGTAGACAGTGCAGTCACTGACTGATACCTTCAGGTTACAGGTGACAGAGCAGGGCCAGCTCTACTGCCCAAGTCTTGCATCTAGCTTGGAGCCATCCTGGTGGCTTCGTAAGTGTTTGTTCCTTTCTCAAGGCAAGAATTTTAACTGCCTATGTGTCTTTTTCTATCATTTAGTAGAAGACANGAGTGAGCTGTTTGCTGTTTTCTGATTATAGTTGTATTGCTTATTATTGCTAGAAAATTGTACAAGTTGAAAGCAGAAAATACAATATTTGTTATCTCACTTCTCAGGATAATTATTAACATTTTGATGCATGCACAATGTCTATTTTCTCTCTGTATGTCTGTATGTGTGTGTGTGGTTATATGTGTGTGTGTATGTATGGGGTTTTTATGAATTCATAATTCATATCTATGTAAGACACTTCTGTTTAAAATATTTTCCTCTTTCACCCAATTTTAGTATTTAATCAGCCCTACATCTAAAAAGACATTATCTAAAAAGACATAAATATCAATATGAAACCTTTTTGAGGATTCTGTAATTGCCACTTCATTTCTGTGTAGCGGTGTCTTGATGCTAGAAGAGTTGTAGATCCAAGTATCTCTCCTCTTCCTGTTTAATGGTGCTGGGATGGAACCCGAGCCTTGCCAGTACTTGTGACGTGCTCTGCTGCTGAGCTCATCCCNAGCCGTTCGTTTTTAAAGACAGGGCTTTGTTATGTCACCTAGGCTGACCTTGAACATACTCTAGTCTCCCCTCTGCCTCCCAGGGGCTTTGATTTTAAGTGTGGTCCGCTGTGCTCAGCACCAGCTTTTTAATGTCATCAATGGAAAGAAAAACAAGATGATGGGAGCTATTAAGGGCGGTGATAGGAGGATGCTACAAAATGATACCAAAATATCAAAGAGAACTATGTATTGATTGTACTTGTAAGTCTTCTAGAAGGAGAAGGGAAGGTTCAGATTTGTTTATTTATGTTTTGTATACGAGTATTCTATCTGCATGTACACCTTTTTCCAAAAGAAGGCTTCAGATCCCACTATAGATGGTTGTACGACACCATGTGGATGCTGGGAATTGAACTCAGGACCTCTGGAAGAGCAACTAGTGCTCTTAACCACTGAACCATCTCTCCAGCCCCAAAGGAAGGGTTCAGAATATGTTCAGGTTCAGATTAAGAAAGGCAAAACTGTGCTCATGGCAGGCGATGAGTATGAAAGAGATGGGAATTGACCAGTAAGAGGTAGACGTTAGCCAGTGAACGTGTTTGAATGAAAAGTCCTGAGGGACATTGTTTCAAGCTTCTAGAACACAAGCTAGTGACACAGGAATGATGAGAAGCTCTGTCAGAGGGGCATGGGCCAGAGCCAAGCTGTACCCTTGCTCCTGATGGCTAATCAGAAGGGCCTGTGCTAGGCCTTGGATGAATGAGGGACATACCTCTCCCCTTATCCAACTCTAAGGAACTGAGGCTTTAAACTTGAGTTCTTCTAACCTGATAAAAACCTTTTATTTCTCAAAAATAAAAGGCTGAAAATATTTCATAATTAAGGCCACCCTGTGCTAATTGTTTGATACTGACATGTAATCATCACCTTGCTATTGGGCTCTTTTCTGTTTGTTTGATTGATTGATTTTAATTAAAAAAAATTTTATGGGTAGTGAGTAAAGCACAAGGCTTGCCAGATAGCAACTTCTAAGTACTATTGCATTATTGATTTTCTCTTATTTTCAAACATTGGTGGCTATATGGAATGTTGCTTGGCACTAGGAGTAATCATTAATTAAATGGGGGTTTTGTGAATGATCTTTTTTGATGATTTAAAAAAAGAAGACATAAATGCAATGATTATGTTTCAAGGATATTGTTTTATTCTTTCAGCTCTTATCTTCATTGTCAATGGGCATCTGTAGAAGATCTGGAAAAAGATAAGAGAATTCAGCAAAAGATAAAACGATTTAAGTCAAAACAGGGCCAGAACAAATTCCTTTCAGAGGTATGGACTGCCTGATTCACCTTTGGAATGTTGTATTAAAATACTCTAAAGTTTGAATTTTAGGTCAGTAAACTAACAAAGACTGGTTTTCCTCATTTGGTGCTGTTACTTGCATATTGGTAACTGGTATTGCTAAAATTTGTAAACAGGAAATTTCTCTTTCTTCCTGTTGGCTTCATCTAGAAAATACTGGTTCTTATGACATGGGGAAATAGCAGTGATGGTGTGGTTAATATTTTACAATGAACATGCAGCTGAGGAATGAACCAAGTGAGCAGACAGAAGTCTGCTGAGAGCAGGTCACAAACTTCAGTCGGTATGGAGGCTTGAGTGGGGTAGTGTGTGGCAGATGGCTGCTGCTGAAGTTTGTGCCTCTCACAGAGGTCACTGAACAGATGCTGTGTGCTGCTGCGCAGAGGGGAGGCGGTGTCTCCTACCCTAGTTACCAGTTACAGATAGACAGAGATAGCTAATCTGCATCAAGGAGAGGACGGGCTCCTAACACAGTCAGTTTTAAGGGATGCTTCCACAAGCTGCTTAGCCGGCCACACAGTCAGTTTTAAGGGATGCTTCCACAAGCTGCTTAGCTGGCCTAAGTTACCTTCATGTACAAGACAGGAAGATTTTAAAAAGCAACAAGTCGAACTTTGAAAGAGATGACTTTATAAAGAGTTAAACCAGGGCCAGGCTTGTGACAAAGTAGCAGAACACTTGCTCCCAAGTGTGAGACTCTGGGTTCCATTCTCTTGCACTGACAGGGGCAAGAAGCAAAATGTAAATAACTAAGACTTAACTGAATATAAGCTGCAAAGAGTATCAAGCTGGTAAAATGCTGGCTGCTGGACAGCTGCCTTGTGTTTACCCCTTTGTGGAGATGAGGAGGTGAGAAAGAAGAGCATNAGTATTCTGATGCCATAGAATCCTCAGCAGAGCCCCAGGTGCTGAGCATGCTTTCCTGGAACCTGTCTTCAGGACACCTGCAGGCAGGCAGGGAGCCCGAGGGGCTGCATCCTCTGGGCTCACCCTCCTGCTCTGCTGCCTCAGTAGCAATGAGTGCTCGATACAGAGGATCGGGCTACTGAATGTGACTCTGTTCTCTTGCCTAGGAGAATATTAAGATGATTCTTTCTTTGAAAGAGTGGTCTGGAAAAAAAAAAAAAAAGCTGTGAGTTTCTGTTTCTTGTGCCCTTCTTAATGAAAGTAGAGTTGAAATTTTGAGATGCTGGGTGAGTAGCATCACTAGAGAGGGGGACCATGTGTCCTGTTGACCCTTTCTGAGGCTCCAAAGGAGGGGNAAAGGAAAATACAATGGGATCTTTTTCCCATCCTTAAATCATGGTCCTGTTTATTAAATTCATTTGGATTCTGGTTCCTGTAGTTACACACTCTTCAGGGAATTGTGCCTGGCCCTAATGTACAGCCTATTTGTCTGAACTTGTCTGTATGAGTCACTTGCACCCAGGATGCAAAGCATTCTCTTCTTGGTGAAATGGTACCTAGAAATCTTTGCTCTGTCCTGAATGAGAGTTAGCAGAAAAGAATGCAAGTTTGCCCCCCCCCCCGCTTCTACACACATGTAGACCCCTCCGTGAGCGTGGCTCCACACGTCCCTCAGCTCTGTCCCTGCAGGACCCCTTGGCTATGGCTGCTTTTGCATTCTTTGCTGACACATAGGCTTCCTGCCTCTGCTGCATCTGCAGTGTATTCAGGAAGTCCATCCTATGCATAGTGCCACAGAGTACTCCCTCAACGGGAAGGGACGTGGGGAAGGTAAACTGAGCATGGACTAGGAGAGCACATGTTGAAAGGAAGTGGTCTTACAGAGACCAGAAGCTTTGGCCAAGCTAAATGCACCAGTCTGTTAACACTTTAATCTAGTGAGCACTGTGGTGCATTCTGTTTCCTTCCTGCTCACCTGCCCAAGGTGGCAGAAGCACAGTTTTTCATCTGTGCTCTTTGTTTCATAATTCATAATTCATAATTGAAGCACCCCAGTTGGACATTTTAAGTGGGTATAAGTAGCCCAGAGTGTGTGTCTTCCTTGATCATAGTGTGTGACTGACAGCTCACTTTTCCAAGGGATTGAGAATGAGGCCTAACAATTTCTAAGATGCCTTTTGCTTGTTAGATTAAAAAAAAAAAAATATGTTACCAAGCTAATCTACATAACGATGTGGCTTTTGTTTCTGACTCGGATCAGAAATTTCACAGGTATGGGCTTCTTAAATTATGAGATGACCTGTAACTTCATGAGAGCCACAGTCTGTCCTTTCATATGACTATAACCTGTTTGAACCATATTCTACTCTTGTGTTCTTTCTAAGTAAGCCATATTGCTTTGCTTTTATAAATATTGTTAGAATATTAGTTAAGTAACCCTACTTAGGCTTCAGTTCTTTGAGTTCATTTACCCAGACACTCAGTGTTCAGCACAAATAAATTATTGGAATGTTAAAGATTAGTTAGAAGACTGTTATTCTAAGTGAGGTCCTAATATTGGCTGGCGGAGCTCTCCAAACATCCTACCGTGCTCACAGTAAAATGTGAACCCTGCCGGTGTCAGGGTTCATAACTTATGCCGAACTGTATGTGGTGGCTTACAGCGTGAGGAGATTCAGTGGTTCTGAGATGCACTCGTACGTACTGTGTATGGCCCCGACTCTTCGCTGCAGTCTGTACTTTCAAGAATGCTAAGTGTATTGCATGCCATAAGCCTTTTGGATTGCTCATTAGTGAATTATAATTTCACAGTTCATTTGAAATATTCTTAAACATTCCCTCATAGTAAAAGGTTTCACACAGTAATTAAAATACCCAGTTAACAAAGTCTGAGAAGTTTGGTTTCCTCACGGGGAGTGATTTTGTTAAATTGTAGCCTTTCAATTGATAGACAAGGATATGTCAAATACAAAGTTTGTGTTGCTGTGACCTAAAGTATTATTGCCTAGTGAAAAGTGAAATAGTGTTTTTCTGAAGAAATGAATAAACATTTTAACCTCTATTTCCTCCTTTGGAACAGATTGAGGATGATCTTTTTAATCCAGATTATGTGGAAGTTGACCGGATAATGGACTTTGCACGTAGCACAGATGACCGGGGCGAGGTAAGTATCATTTATGTTACANAGGGTGGTTCAGGCAGCTCACTTGTGTTGACAGAAGGGACAAAATCAAGGCCTGGGCTTGGTGAGAACCTCCATCACCATGTGCTTGGTCTATGTTTACTGAAACAATGATTTGTTAATACTTTTTGTGACTTAATAGTGCGAAATATTTTTCGTTTAGTATGAATAGTTTCACTTTTAATGTTTTCAGTCTGAACTGTGTTAAATATTTCACAATTCTATGCTGATCAATAAAGACCTCAGCACATTTTGTACGTATGTATCATGCCACGCAAAGTTGTCCTGTGAAATTGACGGCACACTTATAGCAGAACAGAGTTTAATGGTAGTTGGCATTGGGCATCCTTAGTGAAGCTGATGAACTTCATTTAGTGGGTGCCTTGAGGATAGTGGACCCCAGACCCGGCTATTTTGTGTTGTTTTTATAAACCTCTGAGACTAACAATAGGGCAGTGAGGACGAGGAAAAGTCTGGTAAGGATCTTGTGTGCCTCTCTGCCATGAGGTCCGGCACTTCTGGCCCCTCCATGGAAATGAGCTTCCTGTAGTGCTGAGCTCCAGAGAGCCTCAAGAGTGCTCCCTTTCCTCTAAACTTTGTGTAAGGAGACTTGCAACGTTTCAAAGAGCAGATCTGTGATGCCGTCTTTCCCTTTGCTGCCTTGCTTAGTTGTGCTTAAACACTGTCTCAGGGCAGATTTGCATTGTCAGTGAATATTCTTGACAAGTCAGTGTACCTTGATCTTGAACTGAAGATCACCAGACTCAAGTGTTTCTGAAGGGGACAGAGAGGAGAATTCCTGCTGACATGGGTCACCCAAAATATTCTGCCCTTCAATTTTCTAGAACTCAAGTTCATGATCTTAATTTAGCTGAATGCAAACAGTCATTTTTCCCCTGAAGGAAAAAGTAGATTTGTCTAATACATTTGTCTGTTTTCACTCTTCAGGCAACTATTCAGTTACATAAAAAAGGTGCTAAGATGGTTTACTATATAAATCCAAATCATATATTTGATGACTGANTGACAGATAAAATTGACAGATAAAAATGAGCTTTTGATTTGGCTTCGTCCTGTTCATTAACTACTCCTTGATATTTTGGTCATGAACTAATGATTCAGATAAAAAGTTAATTTTTTTTGTTCATAAACTCAGTAAAACAGTTTTCAGTGTACACTGGAGACAAGTTGCAGTGGTTTTAGTTTTCAAATGTGGGCAGTTCCATCTTACTGATGCTGGGGGTTATATTGATAAGCAAAGCACAGCACATGTTTCTCCTTAATATATAATACCTGGTCAAATGACTCTAGTTCTGATTTCTTTGAACCTGCTCCAGCCTGTGACTCACTATCTGGTGAAATGGTGCTCACTCCCTTACGAAGACAGCACATGGGAGCTGAGGCAGAACATAGATCAAGCAAAGATCGAAGAGTTTGAAAAACTCATGTCCAGGGAGCCGGAAACAGAGCGTGTGGTGAGGATTGGCCCCTGGTGAAGGGTTTAATTTGGAAATAGCATCGTGATGCAGTCTTGGAGAAACCACTAATGGGATTTACTGTATTTGGAACAGGAGCGACCTCCTGCTGATGACTGGAAGAAATCGGAGAGTTCCAGGGAGTATAGAAATAATAACAAACTCAGGGAATACCAGTTGGAGGGAGTAAACTGGCTGCTTTTCAATTGGTACAACATGTATGTAAAACGTGTTTCTCTTTACTTTTAACAAATGCTGTAGCTCTTGTCCTTTGTAGTATTAGAAATATTAATTAAAAAAAACTTAAGTAGTATTTAATGCTGTGATACCTTTTTAAAATCCACCTGTTGGAATACACTCAGTTTATTCATCAAATAAATTGAGAGGATGACAGATCTGTGTAGAAATAATATTTGTTTCTTGGAGACTTTCCTTTGAAATGTATTTTGTTGAACTAAGAAAATAGTTGCAGTCATATGGGATATGTGTTTCTTTAGTNTATATTTTGTGAACAGAGAACAATAGCTAATACTCATTCAGCTTTTCTGTCTTCTTTCCTTCTCAAAGGCGAAACTGCATTTTAGCAGATGAAATGGGTTTGGGAAAGACTATCCAGTCCATTACATTTCTCTATGAGATATATTTGAAAGGAATCCATGGCCCTTTTTTAGTAATTGCCCCATTGTCCACGATCCCCAACTGGGAACGGGAGTTCCGAACCTGGACGGAGTTGAACGTGGTTGTGTATCATGGGAGCCAAGCTAGTCGTCGGACCATTCAGTTGTATGAAATGTACTTCAAAGATCCCCAGGTAAGGCGTGTTGGGGTGGGACCTCTGCATGTTATATATATTTGGNGGGGTGTTGAAGATTCAAATCTCTGTGACATGGGGATGCCTTGATTTGGTAACTTGAGAAATTTGGTTGAGATTTCTTATCCATTACTTGCTTGCATAATCTTTCTACATCTGTGAATATTGATGTCTACATTTTTAGCATTTGTCAGTCTGATTATTTACTTAGAAGGAATAACTTTAACATTTAGTGACCACAGAACTCCATAATGTATTAGTAGTTTAGTTTTATTTTGTATCCCTAAGACAATACCAAACAAAATGATACTAAAATGTGGTCAGAGAGAACATTTTGTACTATGACCAGAAGTGAAAAAATATTAAGTATTTTAAAAATTCAAGTACACCAAAGAAGAAGACTTTAATACTTTGACTCTTGTAAGAATTTCTTTAATTTTGTCTTGTTGTAGTTACCTGCTTGTAATTATTGCCTNATAATATTGGCAATGAAGCATTATGCATGCCATGATAGGGCATGATGCATGCTAAAACATGTGTAAGCTTTAAGCAACAGATGCTGTCCTAGAGTTGGAAATAAGGCTGTTTTATACACGTGTACTTTTACAGTTAAAGGAGAAAAATACTGAAATCTGTATTCATCTTTAGATTTGAGAAATTATAAGATTCATCCTCTTTGGATTTTTGAATTTTTTGAATTTCAAATGTTTGGACATTTTACAAGAAATGTTAATAAAACAAGTTTGAAAAAGTAAGTTAGAGAAACTTCTAAACAAATTAAAGTTACTTTGGCACTCAATTCCCTTGGCCTTATACCTCCTAGGTTCTGTGGACTACATGCATCTAATGGCACTTTACTACGTGTGCTCTTTAAGGAAATTTGACCCTAAATTTTCTTAGCACTTCTCTATTTTCTTTTAAAAAGGAAATGTTTTAAAATCCTGTTTTAGCCAAAATAGCTCCAGTCNAAAAAATAAAAAAAAGCAGAATGTACTACCTAAAATACAGAGGTCTCTAAAGGGTTAAATACATCTATTTTGGCAGCTTATTTATTCTCAAATGTACTAATGTGATCACTCCTGTGTAATAATTCTGACTTCTTCTTGTAGGGTCGAGTGATAAAGGGGTCCTATAAGTTTCATGCCATCATCACTACATTTGAGATGATTCTGACTGATTGTCCTGAGCTGCGCAATATTCCCTGGCGCTGTGTAGTCATTGATGAAGCCCACAGGCTGAAGAACAGGAACTGCAAGCTGCAGGAAGGACTTAAGATGATGGACTTGGTTAGTGACCATTGGTGACGCAATCTCAGCATTTGTCCCTTTAGTTCCGTTGCCTGTGAAGGGCACCCACAAAGCCCATAAGTTTCCTAAACTAAGCTGCTTGGAGGCTGCAGTTACCGTCCTCATTCTTGCCCCTTTTCTGGTAGCACAGCAGAGTGTAGTCATGATATTTTCCCAGCATCAACTTCAAGTATCTGCCATGTCATTANCTTTTGAACTAAACATTNCCTCAGTGGTGATAGTCCAGCTATGTTCCCAAGCATGTGGTTTTCTCCACTGGGGCCAATTGTGTATGCACAGTCAGTTGGCTGGGACACCTGTTCAGTTTGTGCAGATGCTAAAAAGTTTGGGATATTGAAGACTTTACATTGATTCTGGGTTTTTAAACTATACTTATTTTATACTCATCCAGTTTCCAGAGAAATAGCCATATCTTCCTTCTTTGGTGTTTTAAGATTTGTTTTTCTTTACTATAGGAATAATTACCAGTGGCATATTGTAAGAATAGCAGCATTTGGTTATTTGTTATAGGATTTATTTATTGTGTGTAGGATCCTCTGACAGAAGTTGCTACAAGCTCTGTTGTCCTTGAACTCTTTCTTACTCNATGGTTTGCAGCATAGTCTGACCATTCATTTCCCTCTCTACCCCTCNGGTACATTGTGTGTTGAGGGTACACTCATACTATGGTGAGAAGTGAGGAGAGCTTGGTTGATTCTCTCCACCANNTGGATTCTGGCAAGTGAACTCAGGTTGTCAGTTTGGCAGCAACTGCATTTACCTGGTGAGCCATCTCACCGGCCCTGCTTCTAATTTCTGATGTCTATTAGAAAAGGAGAGTCATTATCATTTAAATTGTGTTGGCAGATTTGATGAATTTCAAGAAACTAAAGAACTTCTGTAGATTTCTTGTTATTGAGAGTAGAAGGGACTTTCTGCATGTTTGGGGCTACACACATTTTTCTAAAGACCTCAGCTACTGAGAAGAACCTCAGAGCTTTGTAAGGGCTTGGACTAACCGGCCATTCTTTTAATCNCAACAAACAGGTGAAATCTACTTTTGCTTAAAAATCAGTCTGACTGATTTTTCCTACTTAGGATAACATTTCCCATTTTTCTGTCAAGTAAACAACTTACTAACATTGGCCTAAGTCTTTTGTAAAGCACTTCACCGATTTTGGTAGCCAGTCTGCAAAGCAGCGTAAGCATTTAGAGACAGAGGAAGGTCTTGACNTGGGACTTGATAGAAGGAACAGCTCCTAGNTGTCTTTGGTTTCTCCAGGTGACACTTGAACAGTGCAGTGAGGCAATCCTTTCTTTGCAGGTAAACACAAATGTGCATGACCTCTCTAACTGTATCTTCAGAGCAGGGATGTGCCTTCATGGGGATTCGCTAAGAGACAGTTGTATGGTCCCTTTCTGAAGGCTTAAAGTCATGTGGCAGAGTTTGGCTTAAGTTGTATTTTATTATTAGTTCCCATGTCTCAAAATAGTAGATTCTCATTGTAAAACACTCCTTNGTTAGTGAGAGACATTTATTTACAACATCAAAAAATTTACTTGCCTTTGAGATATTTTAGACATTAACATTTTATTAATAGATTAGAATCTGGAATTTCTATAACTTTTCTGTTACATATCAAAATATTTATTTTTTTATGCATAATAGCACATAGAGAAATAATAACATTTTCCTTGCTGAGTCAGACAGGGGAGGCTGAGACTGCCCCTTGCAGTGGGAGGCCAGTCTTAAAGTTCTGACTATTGCAGCCAATGGGCCTGTAACACATTTTGGCTAATGCACTGGAAATTTCCAATGACCTATCTCAGAAGAGATTTTTTTAAGGTAGAAGATATTATTGTTGTCCAATTCAAAATGTACTTGTATTGATACAGTTCAGAACCACTAATTGGTTGGTGCTTAAATCCTAACTCAACATCATTGGAACCTATACTCTTACCGTAGTTAAGTAGTGAGAAGGAGCCCTGTGCAGGCAGAGCCATGCTTCTTAGGGATTGCACTAGACTGAGTTGGGATGAGCATGCACTTGAAGAAGATGATCTCCAAGTCAGAAAAGAAGATGACTGGGTGTCTTCCTTACTCCATGGCAAAGGAAACGGAGAT
>LZPO01028726.1:4161-24079 GCA_001675575.1 Neotoma lepida
TTTTTTTTCAAAAATGCAGGTACCGGGTGAAGATTGAAGTCATTATAAAACCTTAGAGTTTATTATAAAAAAAATGAGGAAGAAAATACAATGTGGCAAATGGAGATGAGGAAGGAAAATAAGTTGAGAAACTTACTTAGGGTCAATCAGGTATTAAATATCACTACCAAAATTAGAAAATAAATGAACAACATNTCCAGGTGTAATTTTTTTTTTAGTTATCAATTTGATACAATTTGAATCACTTGAGAAGAGTTTCTATGAGGAATTGTCTAGATCAGGTTGGCCTATTGGTATGTCTGTAAAGGACTGCCTTGAATGCACTAGCTGAGTTGGGAATACACACCCACTGTGGGTGATAGCATTCCCTGGTTTTGGTCCAGGATAGTGTAGAGAGGCAACTGAGCTTAAGTAAGCATGTATGCATTCATTTTCCCTGCTCTTGATCCAGGATATGACTAGTTGCTTCAGGTTCCTGCCTTGAATCTCTACAATTGTGGATTGTAACCTGTAATTGTAAGCTAAAATAAATATTTCTACCCTAAGATGCTTTCTGTCAGGGTATCTTATCATAGAAAAAGCAATGAAACTAGGATATCAATGATCAAACAAANACATGGTAGTTTTACTACAATAGCTTAACTCCTCCAAGAAAGTTCCTGTAGTCATGTGCATGGATATATNAATGCTCATAGATAGCAACTCACAAATGTATGCATAAACATATATGAATATGTATGTTTTCATTGTACTTGAAATATAAACTTTGAACTTTGCGTAGTAACATGACACAGGAATACCTTAGTTTTAGATTGTGTTTATTTTCCCTCCTTGCTTGTCCTTAACCACACAATTTATTTTACACAGATAAAATCAGTGAATAATACAATTATTTAAGATACACTGATGTTTCCTTTCTTTTTATTTNATTCAGGGGAGAGCGTGAACGCAGTCCCCCACTAAAACAAATTATGCAGTTAAGATTCCTGCATTTGGGGAAATCGCAGGGGTCAACACGTCTGGAGTGCAACGGATAAGCCTCGCCCTGGGAAAACCACCTTTGTGATCATGGTATCTCCCCTGCCAGGTAAGTATGATGTTTCCTATTTTTGTATGTATGAGTCTAACATGAGGTATTAGAATATGAGCAAAATTTAAAAGTAATTCATGCCTTAGCAATGAATGACTTTTTATAGCACTCCAATTTTGCTAGGACTACAAATCTCATAGTGGTTATAATCATGAACTAGTGTTGCAGCCAGTACAAGAGCCTAGTCAGAAGCAGTATATTTGGTAGAGGCACACATGGCATCAGAAGCTGTTTTAGTTAGGGTTTGTATTGCTGTGAAGAGACACCATGACCATGGCAACTTTTATAAAGGGAAACATTTAATTCAGNTGGCTTACAGTTCAGAGGTTTAGTCCATCATGGCAGGACATGGGTGGTGTGAAGGCAGACATGATATTGGAGAAGGAGCTGAAAGTCCTACATCTTGATCCACAGGCAATAGGAAGTGAACTGAGACACTGAGTATGGCTTGAGCATATATTTGACCTCAAAGCCCATCCCCACAGTGACACACTTCCTCCAACAAGGCCGTATCTACTCCAACAAACTGTATTTCCTAATAGTGCCACTCCCCATGAGCTTATGAGGGCCATAAGTTACATTCAAACTATCACAGAAGCCTTCCATGGGTATCTATCTGTAGAGCCAAATTGTCTTGTTATTCACCTAAATCCATACACCCTTCTGTCTGGGCATCCAAGTAGACTATATTTCCCAGTTTTCCTTTGTAGTTCAGGATAACCCTGTTGTTATTTCCTGAAAAGAAAGTGTGAGGAGAAAATCATCAAGGTTTGTCACATTTTCTTTAACGATTTTACTCATTTGTCAGAAGTATGTTGGTGACTAGGGTAATTATATAAGCCATATGCTGACAGTGACAAAGCCTCCATCACCTGCAGTCCTATGTACCCCAACTCTTCTGGAATCAAGTTCCACCCACATTGGATCATTAAGAGGCTCTGCTAAATTGCTAAATTGCTACAAGGGAGGTTGTTGTTAACCTCATCTAATAGTAAGTACTCTGATACCCACAGATAACTGCAATAGACTAAGTGTCTCCAGGTTCATCAATCTTGTTCCTACTATTATCTAAATACTTTTATAAACAGAATGGAAAAATAGTAATCAAGTCATACTACTGATAAATTAGAAATGAATTTTTGTATTTACTTAAATGAATTTCAGTAATAATTTTATGCTACTATTATGTAAATTCTTATTAGGAGTTGATAAGAACTCTATAGTTAGTTATGTGTATCCTGTCAGCCTTTTCTTGGTCTTCACGTGTTCATCTGCCATCTGATTCTATCTCCACACAAACTGTGGAGAACCCTCCTAGGAGTCTCTTTGTTTATAAGCTTCTTTTACTGTACAAGTTTCAACAAACAACAACAACAAAAAGTGACTACTCATCTTTCCCGTTTTTATCACCTCTCTGCTATTTCCTGCAGGGCATCTTCTACATATGCCATTCATGTTCCTTCTCTTCAGCCTTTGAACTTCCATTTCTGTATTCTACTGGGTTTCTGGCAACTGGCCACAGGCCATTCCTTGAATTCTTCCCAGCCTTTAAGGTTCATCTCTAACAGCTTTCAAGCCCACCTTCCCCTTAGAGTTACTACTGAGCCCTTGAAGGGTGGAAGGTCTTAACTCTCCAGTCATTCTTGGCATGTCCTGGCCACCCTATCTCTTTTTTCTTAAATATTGAGTCTTAGGTCACCTGACCACAAGCTGACTTTCCCTTCTTTTCAGTTTAACCTACTCCTTTAACCTACACATCTTTGAAAATAGGTCACCTTTCATCATTACGTCCTAGGGAGGGGAGATGCTAGTTATCTGNAAAAAGAGGACAGAGAGGCTGTTTCAAAAGCATGGNACAAGATGTGTTCCATACTGTNTGTTCTTTTTTTAATTTTTGGTTTTTCAAGACAGGGTTTCTCTGTGTAGCCTTCACNGTCCTGGAACTTGCTTTGTAGAGCAGGCTGGCCTTGCACTCCCTCTGCTTCCCAAGTGCTGGGATTAAAGGTGTGTGTCACCATACCCAACAGCTTCTTTGTACATACACAAGTGAGGACCAGAACGGCTAGCACCAGATCTGTCAGCTGTTAATTCTGAGAATAAATGAAAGGTGAAATAGTGACACTCTTTACTTAAAAATTTAACCCCAAACCAGGAAGTTAAAAAATATAGAACATAAAGAACCTGACTTGTAGCTACTCTAGGAAAATCTGACATAAAGTAATATATTCCTGAAATTGTTAAGTTGAAATTTGTAAAACATCATACTTTTATAAAATGTCTTTTAATATTTCCATTGACTATGAAAGTTCAGCACATTTATATGTTAATGTTTGACTTATTGGAGTATATTCTAAAACCAGTTTTCAGGAACATATCTACTGTTGGGCATTTTAGAATAAGGTCATTATATGATTTTATACTGTAAATATATGTAAATTTTAATTATTTCATTTTTTTCACATATTTACACCTGTGTGTGAATGTACATGCTAGTATACATGCAGAAGATAGAAGAGTGTATTGGTGTGACAGGGCAAGATAGTGCAGAGGTTCTTCATCTTGTATTCTTGCTGAGGCCATTTAAGGTTTAACTAGAGTTTGTTGTCTTTGATGGGAAGCTCTATGGAAAATTACTCAACTCTATCCTAGGAACCTGAGGTCACAATGCCCCAGCAAACTTATCTTAGCTTCTGTTCAACTATTTGCATGTGTAAACAACCTCCTGCTAACTTCTTACCTTGGCTTCTGTTAAATTGCTTGCTTCCAAAAAACTTCCCCTTGTAGCTACTGAGTGAGATAACAGGTTATGGTTTGTGNAAAAAAAACTAAACAAACAAACAAACTCTTATCCCAAATGCTCAGTGTTACACTTGAGTCCCCAATTTCTGAGTGAAGTCCCAGCCAGATGGAATAAAGACTTTCAGTTGGCAATAAATTGCATTTGAATGTTCATCTCTGGTGAGTTACCAGTAATCTTGGATCCCCAGAGCTAGAGATAAATGTATTCACAAGACACTCAACTTTTTATGTGAGTACTGTGATCTGAATTTAGGTTCTTATAAGTCTTGTAGCAAAACTATTTCTCCACTCTCCTACCATGTAAAGTCTTAAAGAACAAAAGTTTTGTCGTATACATTATAAATGCATTTTCTGGTAAGGCCATCTTAAAGGGCTTTCTCTCTACTCAACCACAATTAGAGGAAGTAATGGAGACCAAGCTGATAAGACATTTAATTCCATGACTCTAAAGAANCTTAGACATCCATTCCCAAGGCTCAGGGAAAATGATCCTATANACTCTACCTTGGTTACATGGAGGCTCTAGTTTTGGATGTATTTAACTATTCTAAAATATCATGTAATTGATTCCTCAAGAGGCTTAATAGTTGTGTGTGTGTGAGTGTGTGTGTGTGTGTATGTATGCATGTGTTTGTCTATGTGTTTTAAATTAGTAATTCATTGATCACTTTGAGATGTTTAAATTCTTGGGTCAGAAACTTATCTATTTAGAATAATTTCTAATATGTTCACTATTGTATATTTTAAAAGAATCTCTGGAAATGAATAATATTGATCATAACCCATTGGTATTGTTAAATTTTCTCCAGTGTCTTAGAATACTGTCTGATTTCAAAGTAAGTATTTAGGCTGGCTGAGGTGCTTCAAGCCTGTAATCCTGGCACTCAAGAGGCTAAAGAAGTAGGATTGCCATGAGTTTGGGGCCAGCTTGAACTACATAGCAAGACCTTGTCTCAAAAAATAATTTTAAAAAGTCAAAAAGAAATTAAGTGATATGGTTTAGTTCTGCTGAAATGTTTAAGCAGAAGGGCAATGACATGTATTTTCCTTGTACTAATTAACTGAAATATATAAACAACTCATTTGTATTAGTAAAGTACTAAAGGTACACTATCTATGGCTTTTAATTTATAAAGAGTTTAATATTTAATATTTTTATTTGCTTTTTGTTGAGAGAGGGTCTTACTTTACAGCCAAGGCTGGCCTGTAACTAACTCTGTGCCCCCAGTTGTCCTTAAATTCACACAGATTGCTTAGGCTCAGCCACCTGAATATTTAGGATTATGGGTAGGAGCCTTCACATCTAGCTCTGTAAAGGCTCTTTTTAAAAATCTTCAGACAACTGATTTAATGCCAAGTAGTAGCTTATGTAAACTGAAGTAGCATTAGTCTACCATAAGCAAAAATTTAAGTTATTTTTATAAAAAATAATACTATTTTCATCAAAGACCTCAGGATGATAGATAGCTACCTGTAATTGATTTATTTAGGTGTCCTTTTTACTGTATCCATATGATCAGTAGTGTGTTTTCTTTTACAGTATGAAAAACACCAGTAAATAAAGGCCCATCAAGNACATGGGAAGATAGTCATTAGTATTCTACTAATGTTACTCTGAAAGAATCTGGAATAGATTTAATTTTTCCAGCGCTAGTTCTTTTTGTCATTGTTTTTGTTTCTGAGCTAGGATCTGAGCAAGTACAGGCTGACAGTGAATTGGCTATCCTCTTGCCTCAACCTGACTGCCCTGCTGGCCCCTTTCTCATTGCAAAAAACCAGTGACACTATAGTAGGCTGTGAGGAAGGAGACCCATCCAAACACCAAGTCTTAGAGAACACTAGTCTCTGATTTGCCACCTCCAAAGCTGCAAATAATACATTTTCTGCTCCTTCCCAATTGCCCATCCACAGCTTTCTGTTATACCAGCCTGAACAGAACAAAACACTGTGGAGCCCAATTCCCGCTTGGTTCTTCTGCCTTTCTGCCCATTCAGCGAGTGTTCTCTAATTCATGTGTCTATTCAAATTAGCCAGAGGCAATTTCTGTTTCTGCAAAGAAGGCTGACATGAATCACTAACTAAAATTAACTGTATCAATTCCCTGGACTCAAATTAAGATTGAGCTCTNTTTCCTGTAAACTCTATAAAATTATCGTTATTCCTTGCATATCTGAGCTTTATTGCGGGACTATAAAATATAAACATATATGCAGAATTATGTTCTGCATGTAAAATTGCCCAGGAAAACAAATGATTACAAAAACTAATTGATTTTTTTTAATTTGCTTAAACAATGAACATTGACATTAACATCAGAACTTGATAGGACTTCAATTATCTCCCTAAAATTCAACTTTCTTTGATGTCCCCTTGTGAAAGGAATGCAGTGAGTGCATCAGGAGTCTGGGGTTGAAAGCTGTTTGCAAAGAGTCCAAGCACCTGCCTCACAGACTCATTTGTTTCATATCTCACACACATACACACAACAAACAAACAAACAAACAAACAAACAAATAAATAAATAAATAGAATCCCACCATCAGTTTTGTGCCCACCAGCTTTCTGACTCTCACGGTAATATTTTAAACAACTTGAGAAAGATGTGCAAACCCGAGGCTCTGTGGTCAGTCACCTGGGGCACTATCTAAGTGAAGAACTCATTGTATTACTTAATGGCCTCAGACTCTTCAGAGGTCATTTATTCAGGGGCAGAAACAAAAAACAAATGCCTATTGGTTGTCAGATTTTTATTACTAGTTTTCACAAGCTAATAAGGAACTTGATGCAAGTTTACAATAATGAGGTTATTGAAAAAAAAAGACAGCTTTTTTTTTTTCAAAGGTGATTAAAAACATTGTTTATCCGGGACTAGAATATGGTAGGATTCATCACACGGACTGGCATTTTGCCTGCAGCCATATGCCGTCTGTCATTTTCTTTAATGAAGTTTGCATCAATTATAGGAGGCCCCAAATGCTGTGCAGCTAGGAGAATTGCTTTACTCAGGCCAATCAACACCTCATGTTCCTCCTTCTGTGGAAACCCATATACCCAAACTTGTGTAAGGAAAACCTTCTGAGGTCTGGTTCCTTCNGCCATAGGAAAATCTAACAAAAAGCAAAGTATTGAGAAAGTCAGAGTTCCTGAACCAGTGCAAAGAAACGAAATCAGGAGGAAGAACTCCACCCACCTTCCCAAACCTTCCCTGGGTTGCTCAGCATAGCATGTTCAGAGTTTGCAGGGGGAGGAAATATTTCTAACATCGTTTTACTTTAAAAAAATTAAGCAGTGAAATACTAATTTGGAACAAATAATTCAAAAGTAAATAGCTCCTTTTTAAAATTAATAGCAAATATGTCCTCCTGTCTAAACATTATTGGTCTAAGTTGACTTAACTCATTTCCATTTTTTGTGTTAAAGAAAAAGCCATAAGGTAAATAGTGAGCTCAAAACTTTAATTTATTTGAAATGAACTAATATTTAAAAATATTTTAGAACATTTCTCCTTTTTCTTCCAAGGTTATTTCCCTACATCTCCTGACTTTCATAGAATTCCTTTTAATTATAAAACATTTCAAGACAAAAGGAGCCAGCATAGAGTGATAAGGTAATCACTTCCCACATTCAGCAAGACAGTAACACTTTTGTGTTGGATTTCTCTTTCTTAAAATGTCAACTAATGGATGTTGAAGGCTCTGGGAAAATATCTGCTATCTTCTTCCCCAGAGGCAAAGACTATTCAGAAGTCTGTGTGCATCAGGCCCCACACATTCACATGCTTTGGCTCAGCTCCATCCTCCCCTGTTCCTTGAACCACAAGAAAAACCTTCCCCCAATTTTCCTTTGCCCCCCCACTGCTATATGGATGCTTATTTTTACTGAACGTAATTTGCAAGAAATTTTCAGAGTGTTACATTAGTCAGAATATCTATAACAAATACCTAAAGCAAAAAATTTAAGGCAGATATTTTGGTTCAAAGGTCAAGAGGTTTCATTCCACCATGGCAGGGAGGGCATGCCAAGGTGGGCATTCCAGGGAAGCATGATGACGTTTGTGGCACCAACCATGGCACACAAGATGCAGAGAGAGAGAGATAGCATGTTTGCATTGGCTGACTTCCTCCTTTTCTAAAACCCTTTTTATTTTATCCATGGAGGATGCTGGCCTATGGGATCACACTATCTACATTCAGGGTAGTCTTCTCTATCAATATTCCTTCTAGAAATCCCTTCACTGACTACATAGATAAAATGATCATTAATTATTTGGTGTTTCTTAAGCAGACACTTTTCTCTGATTTTCTTCATGTACTACTTCTTTGTTCTCTTTAACTGTTATCACCTTATTTCTGAGATGTTCTGTGCTCTTAAGAGCTCTATTGTATTTTCTGTTTCTGTTATGCTTGCATTTTCAAGCTCCATATGTCAGGCCATAGAATGTTGTTGTTGTTGTTGTTGTTGTTGTTGTTGTTGTTGTTGTTGTTGTTGTTTTCTATACCTGTCTTGATTTACTCAGCATCCTTAAGCTTATCCTTGTTGTTACCTGGTACTGTTATAGAAAGGATATGTGTTAGCACAGGTAATACCAACACAACTGAGGCTAAGATATCTCTCTTTTTAATCTGAACAAAACACTAAAGGATAGCGACTTTAATTGTTCTCAAAGGACCATAGGGAGTCATGTGATAAGTTCAAGGAAAACTGAAAATATGCGCTCATATGTTCCAAGAATGCTCATGTATGTAGACACATGCCTTGACAAACTTTGACATGTATGTGGGAGAAACAAGTGATGTTGCTCCCATCACAAGACAAATGGAGTTAAGCAGAATGAACAAACACATTACTGTGTGTTCAAAGATTCTGACATTAATCCAATTATTTAAAAAAATTACAAAGGTTTTTATGTGTCAACATGTATATATTTTAAAATGTCTTGTGAGATAAATAAGTTGATACAGACAATAGAATGTTGCATTAACTTGACCTACCATAATTATACTATGCTTTTATGTTTTTTCATACTAATATAAAACATATAAATATATTACAGAAAAAAATTATATAACAATTTTGATAGCAGATGCCTAAAGGATGGAGAAGAATAGGTTTCTGAATGGTTGTAAAGAGATAATTGCATAAGTTTCAAGTGTACACATGAGATCAGACATTAGTATGGCAAACTATTAGTATGAATTCCCCCTTGGTGAAGAGATCATGGTTAGCTATGATGCTATTCACAATGTGACTCTAGTATTTTCAAATCCAATAATAATAAGCATATGAAATATTAACTCTATGCTGAATNTAATTTTTAAACACATTAACAGGAGGAAAAATTTGAATATTTGATGAAAATAAAAAACATTTCTCTTCATATGGAAGTAGAAGTGATTGTGAATTAAATTGTCTGAAATATTTAATGTTTGAATAACATGGAAGCAAAAATCACAATCAACAAACTTTAAACATATATGAAACTTGAGAATATTTGAAAAATGTGAAATAAAATGAAAATATACTTTCTACATAAGTAACTCTAACAAGTTAATGATAAAAGCACAGAAAACTCAACAGAGTTTTATAATTTACAGAAGAAAAATATAATCAGTCAGTATTCATGTATAAAAATGTTTAAAATTTGTAGTCAGATAAATGCGTTATTTTTCACAGATCACACAAGCAAAGACAACATACGTAATATCAAAGGCCAAAAGATTCTTTAATGATATATGCAAGTAGTCTCAAAGTTCAGAAATTCTACCTGCCATATGTCTATCACACTAGTTAGAATAGAATTATTTGTGGAAAATGAAGCAAAATAACCACTGTTTTTGTTTTTAATTTTTAATGTGCATTAGTATTTTGCCATGGGTGTTGGGTCTCCTGGAACTGGAGTTACAAACGGTTGTGAACTGCCATGTGGGTGCTAGGAATTGAACCCGGGTCCTCTGGAACAGCAGTCAGTGCTCTTAAACTCTAAGTCATCTCTCCATCTCCCTTTTATTAGTTTTTTTAAAAAACTTTTTAACAAAATAACTACTGTTAGGAAAGAAAGAGAATTAACTAGAACTCTTGTACCTTGTCAGTGAAATGTAAAATTATGCATTTTTTGTAGCCTTGCAAGTGTTCAAAAAAACTGCATTAGTAAGGTGAATTCCCCACACCATATTAGCTGATTTTTTTGTAAACATGTTTCATTTCCTTATTTGGAGGGGAAGGGGAAGAATGGGAGAGTATTTTAGGAATAACTCCCTTAGAATATTTTTCTACAACCACCACAAAATAATTTGAGTTTCAAACCTTTAAAGTTTCTGGGCATGGTGGCACATGCCTTTCATCCCAGTACTTGGGAAGTAGATGCAGGTGAATCTTTGTGACTTCAAGGCCAGGCTGGCTACACAGCAAATTCTAGGATAGCCAAGGCTACATAGAGAGACTCTATCGAAAACAAAACAAAATCCATCCAAATAACAATAAACATTCACATCAAAAACTACAAGTACAGTTTGTAAAC
Organism: Neotoma lepida; assembly: GCA_001675575.1. Classification (NCBI taxonomy): domain Eukaryota; kingdom Metazoa; phylum Chordata; class Mammalia; order Rodentia; family Cricetidae; genus Neotoma; species Neotoma lepida. The sequence goes on from LZPO01028726.1 coordinate 14,568, forward strand.
CAGTCTTCCTTGCCTAGGCCCTTAGTTGCAAAAGTTACAAGGAAACCAAAGTGCATAAGGATGGTGGCTACCTAATGGCACTGCAAACAGTCTAGAGCATAGAGTGCAGGAAAGGCTGCCTGTTCTGTACAGACAAGTCAAGCCTATTACTTTCGGAGTTCCTTGGTCAGCAATCACATGCTCATCTTTTATTGGTACACATATCAGTCTTTACANGTCACTCAATTTCTCAAATAGACTGTGTCTGTTCCCTAGCCGGAAGCATTCTCTCTGGCTGTCATCTATCTACTCCTGCTTTGCCATTATGGAATGAGACATGCATGTCAGGGAGCAAAATTAGCCAAAGTGTAAACAGATAATAAAGCCAACAAAAACTAACTACATACCTTCTATGTCCACAACATGTCTGGACTCAAAAGATATATAAAAATTATAAGACCTGTTTACTTTCTTCAAATAGTTTATTCTTTTATTGGGGAACTGAAGCACATAAAACAAATAAAACCTTGAGTGTTATTTGAAGAGTCTGTAGCTCATTTTAAATTACTGGTTCTCAATTGATTTGGTTGTGACCCCTTTGGGGTCAAACAACCCTTTCACAGGGGTTACATATCAGCTATTCCTCATGTCAGATATTTACATTATGATTCATAACAGTAGCCAAGTTACAGTTAAAAAGTAGCAGCAAACATAATTTTATTGTAGGGAGTCCCAGCCACATGAGAAACTGTATTAAAGGGTTGTAGCCTTAGAAAGGCTGAGAACCACTGCTCTAAATTATCAAGATCTAATAAGGCATGTTACTAACACTTTTACTTCATACTAAATGGATAAAAATATAATTTAATGTACCCAAATCAGTCAAGGGCTTTCTAAAATCTGTGTCTATTTTCTTGGCTGATTTATCAACAAATGAATTTTGATTATAATTAAGATCCATGCCAGTTTGGGAATATTAAGNCCAGATTAAACAACTGAATATCTTCCAAAGGTTTAAAACAAATCCCCAATGGCACTCATTAAAATTACTCTGTGAACATATTATCTGNATACTGTTTTAACCTACTATGATGGCAGAAGAAAAGACAAAACAAAACCCCATACCTGTCCAATCAACATCTTATCCCAGTCTTGTTAAATATTTACCAGTGATGGAGCCATGACCTCCACGTTGCTAAAGAGTGGTCATTCTGGTAATCAGCTTTCTTTACTGTTCAACACAATCTGCCAACATAGCTACCTCTTCCTGGCTTTCCTACTACATCGATGGTCATGTCTGTTTAGNCTCTTCCTGTGTTCTACAAATTATCCTATCCCCTTGACGGTACAGTGCCCGCAACTCTNTCTTCTTTTCTATCTGTATTCACTCTCCTGTGCTTACACATACTTTCCTAACCTGTCTACTTTCTAGCTGCTGGCAACTCAAGTTCTGTCTCCTGCCCATGTCTCTCTTCTGACTTACACATCCTCTCATTAGATGTTATCTTCTCAAAATGAGTTATCCAAAGTGAAATTCCTGACTCCAACCCTTATTTCTGTATCATCTGGTAGCAAGTCCATCCTTCTAGTTGCTCGGACCGAAGCCCTGAGCTGAACTCATCATCCCCAGCTTTACTCTTCTTAGTGTCATCTTCAAAATCTTCAGTCNCCCTGTTGCCATCCTGATCTAGAAATCACAACGTTCTTCTGCATCACCTGTGGTCTACTCCTATTTTCCTTGTCATTTCAGGTCTTCCTCCCTAAATAGATAATTCTGGTTAAAACACTATCAAGAGTAATCTTTTAGGAACCTAAATTGAGTTATGCTGACAGTTTCCTTAAGCAACTGCAATGGTTCAAACAGAGCTACCCCAAGAACTGGGTGTGGTGGTACACACCTGTAATGCCAGCACTTGGGAGCAAGCATAGGAAGATCAAGAATTAAAAGTCACCCTTAGCTACACAATGAATGTGAGGTTGGCTTGAGCCACACGGAATCCTGTCTCAACAAAACAACAGAAACTCTGATGTCTCACCACTGACTACAAGACCCCAACTAATTTGGCCACTTCCCTTGCTTCTTCCAACTGAACCCATGTGGGGAAAATAATGCAGAACAGAAAATACAGGAAAGNAAAAGACAGCACTATCAGTTAGTTATCTGGCCGGCACTGGTTGTCTTTACTCACCTGACTTTATTCACAATCATCTCCAAAANTTTCTTGGTATTTGAGATTATCACTTTGAGGTTTTGCTTTATCAGATCCTCGTAACCAAGAAGACCTTTCCTCACTCCTGCACTTCCTCCAAGTCTTCGCTAACATCACTTCCTCCAAGTCTTTACTGATCCTGTAAGACTTTTTTAATGCTGGAATCTGGGCATCTCCTTCTAACTCTACTTCACCCTTTCCTCTACTTGCAGCTTTGGTTTCAAGTATACATATTAATCACTTAAATGTCTGTCACCATTCTTTGAATCTATCCCTGCCAAAACATAAGCCCACTGAGGGCACAGCTCTTTCTCTGTTTCACTCACTGATAAGTCATTAATAGCTCTAAGTCCTTGGTTTGTAACTAAATAATAAATTAGTTAGACAGTAACTAAATAATAAATTAAAAANATTCATCCTATAAAAAAGAGGAAATGAACAGGAAGAGGTGGCAGGTGATTAGTGTCTCTCTGCCTTATACAGGGTTCAAGTCATGCTGTGTGTGGAGAAATGCCCATAGAATAAAAAAAGGTAAAGCTGTCACAATTGCCTAACAGGAACACCTGCAGCCATGATGATACAGCAAGCAGAGAAGTATTGTCTTTTGTTCAAGATCAAGTAGGTTAATAAATTTTCTCCCCCCCGATTATGTAAAATCCTATATGAGAAAGGATTACTATTTAATAAAGAGACTCCCAGAGCCTGCCAATGTTATCATGTTAGACAGAATTGCTCATTGTCCTGCACAAAGGAGCATCTAATTTGAGGAGACCTCATTTACTTGTAGATTATTTTGTTATAGCTGTTTTAAATTGCAGTTCCTTAAAACTTGAGGGCAAAATATGCTTCAAGTTTGTCATGCATAGCAAGTGTGGTGACTTTCAAATCAGGGTCACAATAGTAAAACAGTTCAGGGTAAGTGACTCATGATGACACTATAACTGGGTGAGTTCTCTAAATTGGGTATGTGCTTGAAATTAGTTTTTATTGGCTTGGCTGCATGTCTCTCTTCCACATAGTGCAGCAGTGGACATGAGTCTACACGTAAAGACAGGATATTTTAACAAAACGAAGAGTAGTACGGAAGTTCCTGGTGATCCCTAAAGGCTCACTGCCTGGCTGGCACTCCTCTTCTTTCCAGAGCTTGAGCATTGCTCCAGCTCTCCTGGGGTTCTAGAAAGCTGGATCCAGAGCAGACAAGCCTACAGGCCTGCAAGCCCGCACTTCTCAGATGGAGAATGAGAAAAAGGAAGCTTATACTTTGGGGCTCATGTTGGTGAGGCTGGATCTCACGAGCATCACTTTTCATCATAGTGCAGAGAAACAGAATTTCAGCTATAACAGAAGCCTTCACAGGGTACTCAGGCTCCAAGACCAGTGATAGCTGTTTGAGATGAAATGACAAGAAACCAACACACCCACCAAGTCAGAGGCTTCTCAATAGACACCAACCACTAACAACCTCNGCCCCCACCGCCACATACACACACACCGCACTCTTGTGGTGGAGACACTCTCCTTAAGATTTAAGGAACAAAATACCTTTTAACTGGTTCCAGGCTCAGAGACTTTGTTTTCCTCTCTGTTCTTCCTATATACAGATTATCACAAGATCAAATCTCTCTGGGCCTTATTTTCTTTACAATTTAAGCCAACAGCTGAATACATTTTTTTCCTTTGTTTTCTTTTCCTGTTTGAATATGTTGTGACTTAATGAGACACATAAAGTGTACTTTTCCAAATGATCCTCAGAATACCCTTTCCTGAACTTACTCATCAAACCAAGCATGAAGAACATTACACATTGGTCAGAGGGCAATTCTTCAAGAAATTCTAACAATATAGCCAGTAACAACATGTTTTTCTTTCTAGTATATTCTGTTCAGCACTTATCCCCCACTGTGTAATTACTACACAGGGCTGTAATTACTAAGCCTTACTATAGTTTACTGTATCCCTACAAAGGTCCAACTTAAGTTAAAGGCTTGCCCACCCTCTCCAAGGTGGTATTCATGGGAAGTGGTGGCACTTTTGGAGGGGTAAAGTCTTATAGAAATCCTTAGGTTACAATTGGCACGTCCTTCAAGTTGACTGTGAGAATCAAGCCCTTTCCTATTCCTGATTTCACTCTCTTATACGAAAAGTTCTGCTTTGAGTGCTCCAATCATTATATGCTACGTTACTATAAGTTCAATGTATAGGACTTGCTTAATCATCAACAAAAAGTTACAAAACTATGAGCCGAAAAAATTCTATTTTTTCTTTATTACCGTATCATTTTATATATTTTATTATAATAACATAAATCTGAGCAACACAGCACTCTTTTGTATTTAAGACTGTGAAGATAGGAGACATTCCATCCCTAATACTAGACACACAGCAGATACCAGTAAGTATACTGAAATAATAATGAAGGCTTTGTACAGGTACATTGCATGTGTTCTTATGCATGCACACATGCACACACACACATAACCATCACTTTGTCTTCTGTTGATATATGTTANTGACTTGGACCTTCTTCCTTGTCATCTNTCTAATAGTTCCAAACCAAAGCTCCTTTCCCTCCTTACTAGAAGTCTAACCAATATCTACTGTAAAATTTCTTTCCAGAGAAGTGAAAGGCCATGTCTATGATTTNACAGATGGACAAATGCCATTTCACACTGGAAACCCCAGAGTGCAAATGTGAAGCTGGGCTTCTCAGAATAACAGGGGTTACCATGACAGTTCTAGGGCATTTCTTTCCTTTCTCTTTCTTTATCATTTCCTACTCTTACATCTTTCCCAATTCTTTGAAATTGTGATTTATTGCTATCAATCTTCTAAAAGAAATTGTAGCAATAAATAAAAAGATTAAAGATTAGCATGAAAGCTGGCTTTCATTGACTCACTGCAGTGTAAAAGATACATGTTTATTGAGAACCTATGATTCACAGCCACTTGTTTGTGGTGGTGAGGATAAAATATTAACAACCAGGTAGGGCATCTCTCCTCACACAATCTAAGCATGAGGGAGGGAGAAAAGTATATCGTAGGACAGATGAAAAGTTAGGAGTGCAGGGGGTGAGAGGATTTGGGCAAGGAAGGGGGTCCCTTAAATCACAGTCATAACAACTCTCTCTTCTCAAACTCTTTCAACATCTCTCACCTTTCTTAAGACAGAAATTCAAGTCCTCAGAGCTGCTTGCCAGGCTGTCTGTTGTCAGGCTCATCACCNCTGTTCTCACTCTTCGTTCTGTTCTCCCCCTAGGAAACTCCAGTTGCTCTGGCTCCTACATTCTTTAAACCTAGCAGTCTACACATATCTCAGGGTCTCAGCACTCATTTTAAAAGAGTTTACTTTCATTCTTATTTATGTGTATGTTTATGTGTCTGTGTGCATGTACACCATATTGTGTGCAGATGTCTGTGGAGGCCAGAGGAAGGCGTCAGATTCCCTAGATCTGAAGTTACAAGTGGTTGTAAGCTGCCTGACAAGGATGCTGGGAACCAAACTGTATAAAAGCAGCATTCTTAACCAACCACTGAGCTATCTCAGCAGCCTCTGTCTGGAATGTCCTTCTCCCAGACATCCTTATATCCCTCAACAATTCCTTCAAGTCTGACTCAGGTAATACCTTTCCTATGTGTGTCCTGTGCCAAACTCAAGTACTCCCAACTACAGTATTTTTTATTGTCCATGCTGCTTTATTTATTTCTGGTTAGCTCTTTCTACTACTTAACATGCAATATACTTTATTTGTTTACTTATTGCCTGACTTATCTTCCTTGAAGGCTTAATTCTATGTCAGAAGGCCTTTTTGTCTATTTTGCTCACTATAGAATCCACAGGGTATATAAGAACACCTGGAAAATCGTTGGTACTCAGTATTTTGTGAATGGGTAAATGAATGAGGTTGAATTAGTTTTAAAATCTGAAGAATGAGACATTATATTGGCAAAGGGGATGGGGAACAGTGGGAGTGGTGGGGGCAGGAAAGAACATCTCAAAGAAAGGGGTCAGCTTGCACTTTGATTTGGGTAAAGCTGAAAACTTCACCTAGAAAGGAAAAGATAAAACTCCTACTTGAAAGAGAAGGTAGGGGCAAGATCATATAGGGCCTTGGTGAGGGCCACATAAACAAATCTGCATGTGACCTTTATAGCAATGGAGGACAACTGGGGAATATTAGCCAGGACAGTGATATTGTGCAATTAAAAGCAAAAATACCATTGAGTAGATTTGGAGACAGCAAGGCTGGAGACAGAGACCAGTGAGGAATCTACGTAGAAATGAAATGTGTGCTACAGAGTTGATGGCACTCAAAAGATGTGGGAAGACTCTGGGGCCAGTTAAGAGGGCTTGGTAGCTAATGTTGATATATGTGTGTGATGTAGTTAATATGTGGCTAAGTTATTATTAGATGTTATAGTCATGCTCTATATTTTATACATTTCTATGGTGAGTTATTTAGAGGAGGTCAAGAAGGGAAGAAAGCTTCAGAGGGGAAGACCAAGTTTCTTCCCTGGGTAACTAATTAGCAGTTACAGTCAGGGCTAGCATAAAGACAGCCATTTCATTGACATTCCTCCCAAAGGAGCCATATGTCCCTTACCCTTAAATTTCAGCATCATTAGCACAAGACCTCTTTGATGAATTAAACAAGCCAGGAATGATACTGTCCTGGATTCAAGAGAATGGCAGCTTCGAGCTCTGCTGTATTTTACCCTCAGAAGCAACAATCCAGCTGTGTTCCCAGTCACCCTAGCATCAGCCTTCTTCTGGACCAGTTGAGTCACCAAAGCTGTTTCCTTGTAGTAGAGACATATCTTTCTTGTTGATTTCCACTCAAATTTTAGAGTCACNAGAAAGTAACATCCACTATTGTTTTAAGCTAATGACATTGAGAGCAGTTTGTTAAATGCCTGTTGATAAACAGAAAAACCAATGAGAAATAGGCAATAAGAAGAGAAACTACTTTAAATTTTCTTTGATCAACCAGAGGTGAAACTGGAGCCCCCTCAAATATCACAGGGAAGAAGTATGCCCTTCCTACTTTGGAAGCATCATTGCAAAGAGTTAACTGTGATTCAAATTAAGAAGAGAGGAAAGAGTGTACTAAATACTTTAAGATCATGCTCTCATTTCATTTGAACCACTGGAGGAAATCCAATCCCAAATTAATATAACAAAAGCAGAAGCTAGCTGAAAATGTATTTCATCAGATTTCAGGGCTCAGCTTGGGATAAGGCACACTGGACTGCTTTAATAGTCACCCTAGTAAAGACTTTTTTCTTCATTTTGTAAGTGAAAAAAAGACTAAGTGAGTGCCTCTGGAACCACCCAAGTTATTGGTAGACAGTATCCCTATATTAAGTGGGAGATCGATAAACCTCCAGATCGATATCAGAGCCTCATGTCAGGGATGAGTACATATATGTGACAGGTGCAGCCAGGTGGGAAAAGAGAGCGAACAACTCTTTGCNATTATTTGAGTTACTTGTTTTTTTTAAGTTACTCAGATATAGACAGTTCATTTTAAGTGCTGGTATTCAAGACAGGAATGTGGATGAGTAGTTTCATTAGAGAAAGAGGAAGCCCAGAGGGGAAGAGGCATGAAAAACTCACTGCCATCTAAAGCTAACATCAGTCCAACGAGCTTACTGGAGAGCCAGAAACCTCCGTGGTAAACCAAAGTCAAAGGCTCCCTAAGCCCAAGTATTATTCCCATTATCATCCTAATCACCCTCTTCACTGAAAAGGAAGAAAGTACATTGGCATTGTAGAAATAATGTTCAAATTATATGCATGCCCTGAAGCTTAGAAAAGGTTAGATATGTCTCTTGGTTTTTCAGGAAACTAGCTTAGACTTACCCATGCATGCAGTTAATTACTAGCATTTTGTAGACATGATTACAGTCTTTTTAGGAAACAGGTTGTTGCATATTTTTATACCCAATGAATAATAAAGTCAAACTCTTTTGTAGTATTTAAATAGGTGAGGTAAATGAATAGGTGAGCAGTTAAAGGTAGGTGAAGCAGAGCTGCCACCATTATCCATGACTCAGAACTGGGTGTGGCCTCCATCTAGGAAAGTAGAATAATTTCAAACACCTCAACACAAAAATGTGGACATTGTTACCACTCACATCCTATCTATGGAGGGGAATCCATGTCTCCTGGGATATTATGGCTGATATCTTTTCCTGTGTATAATGCAAGGTCTAAATATTCAATCTCTATTTGAATATAGTTTGAAGAATAAGTTTACCATCAAAGAAGAATCTGGAGGCTTTTTANGAAAATGTGAATGATGCAACCCAACATATCATTTAGCAACTTGGTCTCTTTACAACAGGACATTGCTTCCATTCTTTCTCCACTGTCCATCTTCAGAGTCTCAACACCTGTCTGCCTCTTCTGGTTAATTTTATATGTCAGTTTTAGGCTTATATGTTTTGCTATGTTGTCATTTAATCTTTAAAATACCCAATCAAAGANTTGGGGAGAGTGAGGAAACAGCAAAGGGAATGGTTGAACTGGGCAGGGGGGGAGGGGCGGGCATAAATTCTCTCCATCTTAACAATCTGTCTGGAGTCTCCTTAGAAAGCTATTTCCAGGCTTTTTGTGTGATGTATGTGACCTTTTAGCTAGTCTTGTAATAGTTGTGTAATGGTATAAAACAAGGCCCTGCCCTTCACCAATGTATCTTTTATATTCTGGCTCACATGGGACACACATAATGACAAAAAGTACCTAGTAAAATGAAGAGGTAAAAATTCTAAACACTATGATGGTATAAATCAGATGTCTGATGAGAGCAGAGGGAATGGGTTCGTTACTAAAGCATCATTCATGAATACATGCACCTGCCATAGAGTACCCACCATGCTGTTATGACTGGACTAAACCACAGTAAGAAGCAAAACATTATTGTGCCCTTCATAATTCATAAACTTAGAGCTTGAATCCTCATCTGGACACTTAGTGATAGGGCCTCATAGAACTTTGGGCAAGCTGCTTAAAGTCTCTTGGATTCTTCTACAAGGAGAGAGAGAGAGAGAGAGAGAGAGAGAGAGAGAGAGAGAGAGAGAGAGAGAGAGAGAGAGAGAGATTTAAAAATAAATTTTTCTAAAAAGAAAGGAAGGGTGGAGAAGGCTGGAAAGACAGCTCAGCAGCTGAGAGTACATGCTACTCTTGCAAAGGACCTGAGTTTGAGTCTCAGCACCCATGTGGTTCATAGCCACCTGTAACTGGAGCTCCAGGGAGATCCAGCCATCTCTGGCCTCCACTGGCACTCATGTGCACAGACCCACACAAAGACACACAATTAAAAG
>LZPO01028727.1:0-12065 GCA_001675575.1 Neotoma lepida
GTGTGTGTGTGTGTGTGTGTGTGTGTGTGTGTGTGTGTGTAATATGGTACATCAAGATGATTAGCCATGGTCCCTTCTTGTGAGGAACGTCCAATCTATTAAGGAGGAAGGTAAATAAGACTCAAGAGTGAATATTTTATTGCACTTAAATAGTTCATATTATATGAAAAAACTCTTATCCTATAAAATACATACATTCAGAGAGCAGAGCAGAAACAAACAGATAGACAGACAGACAGAGAAAAAGCGAGGGAGAGAGAGAACTGTCATATAGTCATAGACAGAGTAAATGTAAGGTGGACTCCTGAAAGAGAAACACTGATTGTAGATAGTCCTTTTCCCAGAGTGTCGTGAGTCAAGGATTATGTGCAGTGGAGAATCTTCTTCAATGGAAACTGTGTTATGAATTTTATAGTTTCAGACCCTACCTCTGAAGAGGTCATTGCAAAATCCATGTATGAGGCAACTGCAGGTTCAGGTCAGAAGAACTGAATGCTGCTTATTGCCCCATGTTCCAAGGGCTTCCTCAGTACCAACAAAACCTGGAGTCTATCATTCTAGTGTACTGTTTTTCACTATTTGCTAATAGTTCAATTCACTAAATTGCAGATGTCAGCAGTGTTCTCCCAGATCAGCTTTTATCAGTAATAAAGCTAATATTATTATTCTTCAGCTGCTTGTTTAACTTGCAATTGGCTTTGAACTCAGGGACAGAAGAAGGATGATATTTATTGGGCTTCTCTAGAATCCAAATAATCATATTCACTATTAAAGCTTTTAATCCATAAGGTCTGCTTTGCATCAGTGGTGTTCCTCCTCTTCCCGTCATGCTTTTAAATCTGTGCTTGTTATCTTTTCAAAGCACACAGTCCAGTGGAAAAGTCTTGTACAGTGACTTTGGATCTGTGGATTATAAAAAAGAAGAAAGAATGTCTTTGGAGCCATAAATTTTTCAATACACAAGAGTAGGTTCTTTATGTACATCTTAGTAAGCATTACATATATCTCAAATACAAAGTTGGTTTATCAAGAGTTACAAAATAGTCCCATATCCCAGGAGCTGAAAATGAAATGACGGTGTGCATCCTTTTCTATTTGCCTCTTTCCAATGTGCTATTACATCAATGGTTGAGTGGTCTTAAGAGTGNCTGAAAAAGTCATATGGAATCATATTTTATCTACTTAACCTAAAATTACACCTAAAACAATTGTCTGTGTGCATATATATAGTTTAAATAAAAATTTCCCACCTGGAGTGGCAATGCTTACCTCAAGAGCCATAAGCCATTAAAAATCACCTGATTATCACAGTAGATGCAGAAAAAATCCTTTGAAAACATCCAGCATGCCTTCCTGATAAATTTTTCAGAGAATAAAGGGCTAAGGGGATCATATCTCAACATAAGAAAACCTATATGCCAGAAACTCATAGTCAAGATCATCTTAAATGAAGAAAAGCTTGAAACAATCCCACTGACTTCAGGAATGAGACATAGATATCTGCTATCCCCTTTCCCTTTTAACATTGTGCTCAAAGTGTTAGCTGGGGTAATAAGGTAAGAGAAGAAAATTAAAGTTATACAAATTGGAAAAGAAGTCTAACTATCCCTATTTTTAGATGGTATGATACTATACATTAGAAATCCCATATAAACTCTACTTGAAAACTTTTATAACCATAAACTCAGCAACCATGCAGGATACACAATCAACTTGCACAAAACAATAGCTTTTCTTTACACCACTGACAAACATTCAGAGATGAATAACATGGGCACACTTCTATTCACAATAGTCACAACAAAAATAAAATATCTAAGAATAAACTTAACCAAGGAAGTAAAGGACTTCACAATGAAAACATAAACCTCTGAAGAAAGAGATAGAGATGTTCAGACTCCATGTGGGTAAAGCCGAAATAGATATTACCATTTGAGACAATATGGAACATAATCAAGTCAGATTTTTTTCTTTCTCTTTTTTATTTAGAGTAGAAAATGGCTTATATTTTTATTTTTTAAAATTTTATAATTTTTTTATAAAATATTGCAAATAAATATCTCATGCTAATATTAACCAGACCCAAAAATCTATACAATGGAAGATCCATGGCTTCCATCCAGAATGTTTTTTCTAACTATATAAAAGTTCAGTCAACATTTTTAGGGGAAAATCATCCAGTTAAAAAAATTTGACACAACTTGGCATGGCAACTCATCCCTTTAATCCCAGCACTCGGGAAGCAGAGATTGGTGTATCTCTGTGAGCTTGAGGACAGCTTAATCTACAAAGCAAGTTCCAGGACACCCAGAGCTGTTACACAGAGAAAATCTGTCTCGAAAATCCAAAAAAAAAAAAAAAAATAATAATTTGGCACAATAAGACAGATGCACACATAAAACTCACACTGATGTGACACTGTGTACAAGACCTGTGCAAGCTCCGGCCACACGAAAGTCCCAGCATAGAGAGGGGAAGGTAGCGGAGGGGCTATTGGCATAGGTGAGCTGCTGAGAGAGTGAGAGTCAGTTTCTTGGTAGGCTGATGTTACTTCACAACAGGCCACAGTCCCAAAACAGGCTGGGCAACACCAACCAGAGCTGAAGTGTAGAAAAACAAACAACAACAAAAAAAGTACTTCAAAGTCGAGTGTGAGGGGATAGGACAGGAGGGTTGAGGATTGATCTGGTGTTAAAGGGAGGTGTTGGAGGGGGTGGAAATGTTCAAAATATATTGTACATAATTCTCAAAGAACTAATATAAGTATTTAATTTTAAAATTTGATGTTATGACTAAGAGTTGGGAATGAGGACACCTACTAGAAAGAAATGGAAAGGATGATAAGCAACGTTATAAACAACTGTTGTTCAGTTTGTGGCTGGCATTTGCTTACCTGTCAATTTATTTGGGTTGACTTGAAATGCAAATGACTACAAACAGCGTTGCAATAAAATACTAAATTTAAATGGGCTTACCTCAAAACAGCTGTGGTCTCCGTTTTTTGGGGAACCCTGGGTCTTTCACTTGTTGCCAGGAAACCAACTGAGTTCCCTGTACTCCTAGTCTGAAGTACAAGGCACAGCAACAAAGGCAGCAGCATGGGAAAGGTGCTCGGTGATTGCTGCTCACAGATGATAAATACAGCTTTTGTCTCCTGGCCCTTGGTGACCTCTAACTCACTAATGATGTCTTTGTATTCATCTCTCACATAATGCGTCCATCAAAGAATTCAAATGAAAAGCCAACTGCAATTTGATATTTTACTTAAATGGCTAATTTTCTGCCCTATTTATGTACATGTTGATGACCTCTTGATTTTCGTTTTCTCTTTTATTATAGAAATCTGCATTCATCTAAGAAGACTGTAAAAGCTTAGTGGCCTAGACTCTACATTTCAATCACAAATAAGTCCATTATGCTCCAATGTAGACATCAACTAATATTGGGAATTTTCCTGTTTGTTCTAATTAATATAAGCAAAAAGAAGTAGTGCATAGGATTCAAAGTAGATTTTTAATCAGTAAAATAGGATGAGAATAGTTAATATGTTTAATGTTAAAAAATAGGATGAGAGTAGTTAATATGTTTAATGTTAAATATTTTGTCAATGTCAAATTTTAATGATTTGAAAAGTGATAAACTATTTCATATTCTTTTTTGTTCTGAAATTTTCCTCCTAATTAATTAATTTACTAATTAATTAAAAAATAATTTAAAATACTTTGTGGATGAGAAAATAATTGCTCTATTATCCTAGAAGTAAAGTTGAATGAACTGTCATTAAGAATTACAGAAACCTTGTCTAATTCAAGTCTACTATAGGCATGGTTGTTAGAAGGTCCTCTGGTCTCAGGAGTTCAGCTGTTGGCTTTCATGAAGCCAATGTTAGTAGAATGATAATTGGAAGAAGAAACAAGAAATAACCTTCACAGAGCCAGCTATCCCAGAAGTAGCTAGATCCTGTTCTTCCCCATCAATGTATCAATTGTGATGTCTATCCTTAACTCCCCAGACTCTCATGGTAACTGCAAAGCTATCAGTCATAAAAGAAGAATCAATCTGAATCTGGTATTGCACACATAAAACTACAGCTCAACTATGAATGGATAAAAAACACATTACACTTAATTTGCATGTTAGATTTCATTTTTCATTCCTCTGTTTTGATAGGGCTTTTGCCATGTGTTTGGAAGATATCCTTCCTCTCAAGACCTCCACACACTCTTTGTATGCCTCTGTACTCTCAACAGCTATGTGCTGGAAAGCATCTATTTAATTTCAAGAAAGGAAGTTACAGTGGGATAAAATACCTTACTCAGGAATAGATTATTTACTTTACTGGAACACATGTTTCTTCCTAAGAGTTGAACATCAGATTAAGGATCTTGAACTTGCTTTCTGTACAAAAAAATGTTACAAGACTCTAACCTAAATTAAAACTTTCAAGTTGCCAAACACAAAGCCTTTGGAAACTTTTCGCAAGGGAGCTGCTCTATCTCCAACATGATAAGCATGAGTTGTATTGTAAGACAAATGGAATCTATCACTCCAGAGTGCGACTCTGGCAGAAATATGCTGCACTTGTGTCTAAAGCTTACACCAAGAGCTCTGACCTACACCTGGTTGACATAACATTTCTTAGTCTGGTAAATTTTTTGATGCAGATCTTTACAATAATATCACATGATGGGCAGAAGAGTAAGGAAGTGACAGGTTACATGCTACTCACTCAAGTAATTTCTTTAAAGTATTTTTACTCAGGCTATTTCCAAAATCCTTTGAAATAGTTAGTTTGGTGTTTAACTCACTACTGCACTTCTACCAAGGGGGGTTTCTGGTTCAGTGTCAAGGACAGTTTCACATGTCAGAAATAGTTCTTTGTGGATAACCTGAAGAAATAACCCTAGGAATATTACTTCAATGTCAAAATAGAAACATCATTCTATTCCTATACAGTGTACAGGGTTTTCCATCAGGAAACACAAATATAAGCTACCATCAGAGTCTCTTAATTATGAAGAGCATGCAAGCATATTATTCATAAATGTTCCATACATGAAACAGTAAACCAATCCTGAGGAGTAGAGTAAATACATGATGGTTTTTAGTCTTGTTATCTTTCCAAATCTTAAGGTTGGAATACCATTCATTTTTCAATTTGAGATATTTCCTGACTCATTCAGTTACCTCTCTTATGTTTTTTTTTCATAACCAAAAATATGCTTCTTAGGGTGGTTGGTTTAATTGTCAGCTTGACACAATCTGGAGTCACCTTGGAAGAGAGGCTTAATAAGGTATTAAGCTGTGTGCAACATCATTTCCAGGCAGAGGGTCCTGAATTGTGTAGGAGTGGAGAATTGAATGTGAGCACAAGCAAGTGAGAAACCAAGACTGAATGTATGCATTTAGTAATCTCTGTACCCTACACATATAATATGACCTAATCTCCTGTTACTGTGGCTTCCCCATGGGAACAAACTGTAACCTGAAACTGTGAGGTGAAATAAACCCCTTTGTCCTCTAAGTTGCTTTGTGTCAGTATGTTTTATCACAGCAAGAGGAATGAAACTAGAACACTCTTCTCATTCAAATTAGAAATTGTAAATTACAAATAGTTTTATGTACTTTATGAATTTTTCTCCATGATAGACATAGTTCTTACCACCCTCAATACCTATACCAAATGCCTCTGTTTTCTTTAAGTAAAATCACCTCCTTACATGTTTTACTACTCCTTGCTAATGTTATCACACCCAAGTGATTACCATTCAGTTAGAACATAGACAACATCACTTATGGAACAATATGTCCCAACCTGCTGTCAACAGTCCTGTCTTTTCCTCCAAAATTCTAACCTGCTTCTTGGCTGTCATCAGCCATATACTCCATGTCTTTTCAAGTGTATCATGCCTTTCTTCATGGTATGCCACCATTTCAGGTGAGCTCCAGCCTTCCTGGGGATTCTCAGTGACCAATTTTTCCTGAGTAATATTCATTCGTATGCCACCTTAGTCACTCACTTCTCTTGGTCTGTAAGTGCTCCAGTTCTTTTTAATCGATTTAAATACATCAATGATAATTAGAGTTACTATTATTTATTTACTTATTCTTTCTCTGTGTATCTGCCACACTTTGAAGAGGTACATGGTAATTTCTCTACATTTTCTCATCATATGTCTCCTACTATGCTTTCTCACCCAGCTCATATCTCTTCTGTTAATGACTGACCTTTAATAATCCTGAGTCATCCTTTATTTAGTCTTCTCCTTACTTCCCATACCCAATGAAGCAGGTCATCGGCTCTCCCTCTAGGCTTCATTTTGAATCTGTCCAGTACTTGTAATTGCTACCATTACCATCTCACAGTATTCTTTGTACTCATCTTCCCATAACTCCAATAGATACTTCTTGACTGCAAAGATGTGATAGAATAAACCCATTCTAATTTAAGTATAACATGTAAAATGTATATAGCAATCAAATCTAACAAATATCATAGTTTAGAAACAGAGGACATTGTATAGTGATGGTTGTTTATTCTTGTCATTTGGTTGGCCAGGATCTGCAGCACAATGGTCTTCAGAGAGTGTCTGAACTGTACTGCTAGTCTTAAGAAAGATAAAAATTCAAAATCTGAAGAACAGTTGCCACTAAGTGTCAGTTCTGCACCACATAAAATGAAAAATCCTGTTTAATTAGCCTGAAATAAAGACTACCTGTACTGTATTTTAATGACTCTTCCTCATTTCTTATTTCTCNCTCCACTTATCAGTTCATTTTTCATTCAGCAGACACAATTAATTATACATTAATTTAAATGAAATATTTTCTTTTGAGGGAAACATATTTAAATGAAATTGTAAGGAAAAACACAGACTCCAAGAGTTTTAGTTTCTTTGTTCTCTTTTGATTAGTAGAGTTATAAGAAAGAAAAGAAAAAACAAATGAAAGAAACATCATTGACAAACTTGTGTACTCCTTACCCAGCTTTTGAAATATTATAGAACAATGTCATAAATCCATGTAGAACAGTCCAAATTTCACACTCACATTTTAAGTACTTGAAAACACTTATCTGCTTCACGTTTCTTTCTTTTTGTATTTATGAGGAAATATCAATGGAATAATACAAAATGTGANCATTCTGCATTGGTTTTTCACTCAGCATCTTTCTCTAGAGTCATGAGTTATTACACAGGCCTACATTTCCTTNTCAATGTGACTAATGCTCTCTGTATAGATATACCATAGCAATCACTTTTTCAAGGATATCTGAGTTAGTTCTGCACTTTAGTATCATGGAAAAAAAGTTGCTATAAAATTTTCATAGGATTTCATGCAAAGAGGAGCCCATTTAAAGTCTTTTATTTAAGTTTATTTTAACATACATATAAACATAAAATTGCACATATTTTGATGCCATGTGATATTCCAATATGTGTACATATTATATTCAAATCAGAGTAAGCATATTTGCCCTCATGAACACAAGAAAATAAGATTTTATTTCTCTAGAATATGGATTNAAGAAAACAGGCCAGGTTACAAGGATAAGGATACACANGACCTGTCTATGATGATTTNTTTCTTTGTTCTTTCATTTTTTTTATTCTCTCTGAGACACTGCACTATTTTACATTTCCGTCATGAATTTGTGTGGGATCTATTAACTTGCATTGAATCTGTTAGTTGTGTATCTTAACCAGCATTTGATGTTTTCTCATTTGTATTTTTAGATTTATTTACTTATTATACAGTGTTCTGCCTGCGTGTATGTCTGCAGGCCAGAAGAGGGCAACAGATAACATTATGGATGGTTGTGAGCTATCATGTGATTGCTGGAAATTAAAGAGCCAGCAGTGCTCTTAACCACTGAGCCACCTCTCCAGCCCCTCATTTGTATTTTAATAACCACATGTGATACTTGTATTTTGAAAAGTATGTAGTAATGTATCACTATAGTTTAATTCATATTTATCAAATATCTAATGCTGTTTCACGTATTTTGATATATTTATTTATCATGTGTGCATTTTCTCAGGTGTACACCATTGTATGCTTGACTTTTACTCATATTCACCTTGAAATATTCATTTTGTTTGATGTTGTTTTGAAAGATTTTTATACATTCATTCTGTTTACTAGGCTTTATTGTTTTTTTAAATAATGAGTCCTCCATGGATATGAAAATTCTAAAAATTTATTTGAGACTTTGCTTTCTTTTATCAGCATTTGTAAAAAGAAGCATTTAATTTTCAAAAGTGTTTTATTCATGGTTCTATATTTCTGTCTTTTTTGAGTAGTTGACAATTTTAGTTTACTTTTAATTTTGGAATTTATGTCTGCAGTACTATAAGTCACAATGTTCTTGTAATTTATGCAATTCATTTGTGTTTTAATGTTATTATTATTATTTTTTTTTTGCTCTGGACCTTCCTTTTTCTGGTTCTTCGTTTTGAAGGTTATTGAGATATTCTGGTATCTGGACAGAGAGACATTTTTTTCTTCTTTTGAGATCTGTGTGGCTTTTATTTTCTTTTCCCTGAAAAGACAGTATTTGTACTATCTAGAAAGTGCAGCATTAGGAGTCAGAGTACAGCACAGGAACAGAGCATGTGCTTAACAGGAATAAGGTCCTCCAGTCTCATACTATTGTTTGTTTGGGNTTGCTTTTTTAATCTTTTTAAAATTTAATTTATTAAATTTTTAATCTTTTTAATTCAATTTTTTAACAAACAAGGAATGTCCATTCCTCTAGTCTTACCTTCCAAATTTTGGGATTATAGCCATGTGCCCTACACCCAGATAAAGCTTTCTTCTTAGAGCTGGAATCTCTCAGTTCTTTGAGCTCTAGCTCAGTATGCTGCAGCCCATTGATAAGACAGATAGGTACAGGCTTGGGAGAAACATTCTACAAATCTATGAATAGGTCACAGTATTTTAAAAAGTTAGAAACTTATTAAATTAAATTTAAAATAGAGTTAAAAAACCAAAACAAAACAAACAAAAACGAAACAACTAAATGATGCTACCTTGGTATTTTCCCCTGAGTTTTCAAAGAATTGCAGCCTCATGGCAGACCACCCTTCCATATCTGTTAATAAAGGCGTTAAAGAACATCAAAACTGAGAAAAGCTTCCTGGAAGAAGATATTGCTGAGGCCATGAGCTGATGGGTAGACTTAATTGGTAATTTTGGTAAATCACTGGAAACAGTGTGCCTTTGTATGAGAGAAGGCTGTCTTAGAAGCTCTTCATTTGTGTGTGTGTGTGGGGGGGGGTAGGGTTAGCTCCAGGAGCCCTAGCAGGTTCTCACAATGAAGAGCCAAGAAAAATCCTTGTACTTCTGGCAAGCAGAGGAAGAACGCAATTTTGAAATATTTCCAGATTGTTCTCCATCAATAAGGCCAATACTCCAAGTTAATGTCTTTATTGGTGCCTCATCTGATACAGGACAGTGGGAACTCCCCATCTGCAGTGATCTCCAGACTCCTTGTCCCGCATAAGAGCAGGAGGAAATTTTCAGGAGCACCCATGAAGGCCAAAGGTTAGGAACATGTGTTCATAAAAGACTGTGATCTATTCATAGAGTTGTAGAATGCTTCCCTCGAGCCTGTACCTACTTGCCTTATCAATGGGCTACAGGATACCAGCACTGAGCTAGAGCTCAAGGAACTGGGAGATTCCAGCTCTAAGAAGAAAGGTTTGTCTGAGCATAGGGCACATGCCTATAATCCTAGAATTTGGAAGCTGAGACTGGAGGAGTGGACATTCCTTATTTGTTAAAAAAATGAATTAAAAAGATTAAAAACTTAAGAAGGATTTAGAAGTTTTAAGGAAACTCAGAAATGAAAGAGAAGCAAAATCAACATCATTAGAAAGATTTATAATCTCTTCTACCTTCAGTATGGGAAACACAAAGCCCAGTCAAACTCCTAGCCAGGTGACCATGATGCTGTACATGTNTTACTTAGTGGAGGCACTATTATTTGATAGATCATTTCTGGCTTTTGCAGAGAATTTCCACATATGACAAGAGAATAAAAAGTAACTTGAAAAGAAAAGCCAAACAGAACCAGGGTCAAGAAAATAGTGAAGATGTTAGGAATTACTAGACTGGAAATTTGCAATATGTATGCATAAAATATTAATGGATCCAGTGGTTAGTGGAAATGGCATGCAAGAATGGATGGCTAATTCAAGCAGAGATTGAATTTCTCCCACTGGGAGAAAGTATGAGATGGAAATACTAGAAATATACTCTAACAGAAATGAAGAATATTTGGTTGAATTCATGAGTAGACTGGATATGGCCAAGGAAATAGCAATTTGTTTTGAGCACTTCTCAATAGAAGTAATTACCAAACAGAAATCAAATAAAATGAGATATTTAAAANGTGTGGGAAAATTTNAAAAATTCTAACAAATTAATTAGAATACCAGGTTAAGAAAAAAGAAATAATGAAAATTTGAAGTAATAAAGATCAAGAACTTTCTAGAATTTTCAGACATGAAAGCAGATCATCTGTATGCTCAAAGAATATCAGATAGTATAAATCTGAACTAATTTCCAGAGTGACTGTAAGTTTGCCCTCCCAAATCAATGAACAAGTGTTCTTTTCGATTTCTTGATAAGAGACTGTGGTGTTTTAGATGAAAAATTTCTCCCATAGGCTCAGGCATCTCAATACTTGGTCCCCAGTTGATAGTACTGTTTGGAGAGGTTTAGAAAGTGTGGCCTTGCTACAGGGAGCGTATGTAACTGGGTATAGGCTCTTAGAATATATAGCTGTACCCTACTTCCAGTTGGCTTCCTCTGGATTGTATTTGTTGTTGAAGACGTGAACCCTCCACATCTTGCTCTGGCCAACACACCAATGCTTGCTGTCATGCTTCCCNACCGTGATGGACTCTCATCCCTCTGGAGGTCTAAGTTAAATTAAACTCTTTCTTCCCTAGGAAGCCACTTTTTTGTTATGATATTTTATCATAGCGATAGAAAAGTGACTGACACATTCTGGCCAGCGGGAGGTAGTGTCTAAAAATAGTTTTGATTTCTAGTCTCCTGGTGACTAAGAACATGAGATACATTTTTCATTTTATATACCAACCACAGTTGCCCCTCCCTCCCCTTCTCCTGCTCTGCTTCCACCTCTCTCCACCCCAGCCCCCCCTGCCTCCCCCTCATCCACTCCTCAGAGGGGGTAAGGCTTCCCTTGGGGAGTCAACAAAGTCTGGTATACCAAGTTGAGGAAGGACCAAGCCCCTCACCCTGCATCAAGGCTGAATTCCTGATCTTAGCTTCTTTCTGAAATTTAACCACTAAAGATTTTGACATCTCTTTTGCTTATAGATTGTGTGTGTGGGTGAGTGGGTGTGTAAACTTTTAGATATCCTACTCAACAAATGACACTATGAAAACTGGATATTCACTTGTATAAGAATTAGGTCCACATCACCCACCTTGTACAGAAATCAATTCAAAATGGATCAAAGACCTTAGCGTAAAACCTGAAACCCTGAATCTGTGACTAGGAAACATAAAGAATATTCTTCAAGGTAAGAACTTCTGAATCAAATTTCAAAAGCAGAGGGACTAGCCCCATGTATCAACAAGTGGGACTGCTTTTTACATTTTAAAGGGAAGTGGCACATTCTAGCTATTGTATCATTACAGATTGCCAAGGTAACATTGGTAGAATTGTTCATTGTGTTTATTACCCTCTTGTTAGCTAATAGGTCTGTAAAAGATATTTGATTTCATCTCTGGTATTGATTTTTACNTTCATTGTGCTTCTTGCTTGACATGCCATCCTTCTTAATATTATTTCAGAAAATTACCTCATTGATTTTTTTTGATTTTCTCTATTTTTCTAGGTTCAATTAGATTTATTTTGATTCTTCTCTTCTCAGATTATTTAACTGTCATTTAGAATCATTGATTCAATATTTTTCTCTTTCAGATATGTTCATTTAAGGCTTCAGATACTTCTCAGCACTGCTCCAGTATTTGTACACAAATTTTTGTTTTGTGGTTTTTGTTTTTATTTCAATTAGTTCACTGTG
>LZPO01028728.1:0-15971 GCA_001675575.1 Neotoma lepida
TCCTGGAACTCACTCAGTAGCCCAGGCTGGCCTCGAACTCACAGAGATCCACCTGCCTCTGCCTCCCGAGTGCTGGGATTAAAGGCGTGCGCCACCACCGCCCGGCGCCAATTCTTTATTATATCCATTCTGCATGGTCTTGGCACTTTGGTAGTTGGCTTAACTATTTTGTGTATGAATGCCAAATGTTAGTTGCCTAAAAAGTGACTTTCCCCCTTAAACTTGGGGAATTTTCCAGTGATTGTTTAAGGATAAAATTTGGAGTTATGTGACTTTTTCAAAAAGGCATCTTATTTAATAACTATGCCAAACAATTGTTGTTAGGCTCAGCCATGTGATGTCTTAATCTTACCTAGGTCTAAAATTCTGTATTAGTCTAATACAGATGAAATTTGCTTCTTTGGGGGGGGTGGAATGGTGGGATTCAGAATGGAGGCAAATCTTCAATATTAAACTAAAATTCAATAAATGAAATTAATTTTTACTAATCTAACAACAAATAGTTACACAAATTTTTACATTAATAAAGAGAAATTGGTGAGTTCTCATCCCACTATATTAATAATGATGTTTTTGTTGTGCTTTTCATTAACTTGTGTTAATTGTACCTATCCATAGAGTTGAATGTGATGCTCTCGAATGGTTTGCTCCTCTTTTCAAGCATTGGCCAAGTGTTAAATAGTTCTTCCCTGTTTGTACCCAATTTTGCAAGTAAGATGGTACTAAAAGTGCATAGTATTTTGGTGTACTCTTTTCATTGCAAGCTGATTATGGGAAATAAGCTTTGGGAAATTTAGCATTACTTTGTTATGAGATGAGAATGTATGACACATAGTTATATCTATCCAGAGTCTCACTGCAAAGTGCTTTCCTGGCATCCAGGTCACTCATGCCAGCAATATTCAGAACTGCATGTGTAGAAGTAGAAAGAGATTTTGAGGATTAATATAAAAATCATAGGAATGCCTGACATTTCATATTTCTTCAAGAAGTTTCAGGGATGCAGATAAGCTGGAGTTTCTAGGGTTCTCACTAAGGTGATTCATTGATTCAAAAGGAACCCAAATCTGTTCAAGATGGATGAGCAGAACAGCTCCGTGACTGTAGGCTGAACGTTCAGCTGGAGAAGTAACTCCTCCACAATGAGGCTGTCAGCTAGCACCACTTTGCAATTCACTTTCTAATTATTTCAAGAAATACAAAACATATTTTCAATCTTCTGCTGTGTCTTTCTGTCCCACTGTCATTAGCTCTTGGGATTTCTCTCTGCTTCACTTCCCCAACGTAGCAGATTAAACATGCAAAGCATAAAGCACAGAAGAATGATGACACGTGGGTCTCTGTTCTTCTGGCTTACTCCGCTAATCTGCCTCAACTGCCATCACCAATTAGGATGAAGCGATGGCTCCCGCCATGGCTGTTACTGTATTTAAATGCACTTAGAGAGTCATACATGCATGTTTCACTTGATGAACTTATTATTTAGCACATAATGTAGGAAGACAAGAGGTTATATTTCAAGAATTGGGGACTTTTTAAATAGGTGAAATATGCTACCCATGTAAATGTATATAGTAATAGATGGTCTTTAAAAAATAGTGAAATAAATACCCAGGTGTTCATCACTGGGCTAAGACAATGCTAATCCTTCTGAATTCTAGTCATAATCCATGCTAATATAGTTTAGAATATATATTAGGCTATATATATTAGGCTATAGAATTAGAATATATATTAGTATGTGCGTGCACACACATGCATATTAGAATATATAATATTGTGTGTTTCTTCCTCCTCCATAAGTAGGTAATTTCAACCCTAACTTGTATAATTAAATATTTCTCATTTATATGTATCCTTAAATAAAAATTATATAAGTTTTCTCATTTTAATAAATAGAATTAAATACTTATATTTGATGATTTATATATTTTGAACAGGATTTTAACTTTTAAAGTTGGGGTGTGTGTTTTCTGGTTTAGGGTTTTCTTTGTCTTTTAGAGACTGGGTTTCCTATATCACAGGTTGATGTCAGACTGACAGTGATGACATTGAACTCCTGATCATCCTGCCTCTGCCTCTTGAGTTCTGCTACTCCAGATATACACTCACGCCTCCCTGCAGGTGGCCCAGTTTCTGCAGTGCCTGAGATCAGACTCGGGGCTTCAGGCATACAGTGTGCATGCTCTAACTGCTTCACCATCCCTTCTTTCCCAGTTTATTTATTTTCTTCCTCTGGGACAGGGTTTCCTTATATACTCCCAGTTGGCCTGGAACTCACCCTGTAGAGCAGACTGGTCTTAAAATCAAAGAGATCTTCCCCTCCAAGTGGTAGGATTAGAAGTGTGTGCCATCACATCTGGTCTTCAATGACTATTTATTTATTTATTTATTTAATCTGTCTATGTCAGCATACACACTCATAAAATATTTAATTTTAGCACTGTTTAGGCATACCACACACACCATTGTGTGCTTTAAATGGAATAATAATTAATTTCCCTTTAGACATTTTCTTTATTTCTAATTTTTTTTAACATTACAAACTGCCTTAATTTTGTGTTGCCATAGCAAACTTAGAAGCTTAAAGCAACACAAGTGTTACCTTATAGTTTTGTCATTCAGAAGTGTGGGAGCCTCATGCTTAGGTAGGCTGCTTTGCTGAGGGCTGTAAGGCAAAAATGCAGCTTCCAATCCGATTTGCCATCTGCTGTGAGGCTGAGGCTCCTCTTAACCTTGGATTCCAGTTGTTAGAATTCAATTCCTCGTAGTTGTAAGCCCCAAGTTCCCATGTTGTTGTTACACACCATCTTAATTACTTTTCTTGTTGCTATAATAAAATGTGCCAACAAACGCATCTTAAGGGAAAATGGGTTTATCTTGGCTCTCTGTTCAAAGATGGAGTCTGTCACAGCAGGAAGCCAAGACAGCAAGGGCTTGAAGTAGCTGGTCACATGACATCCATAATCAGGAAGCTTACAGTGCATGAATTCATTCTGTTGGTCAGCTCCCTTTCTCCACTACCAGTCTAGGATAGGGGATGGTGCCTCCCACAGTGGCTGGATCTTTCTGCCTGAATTAAGGCAANCAAAATAATCTCCTACAGGCATTCCCAGAGGCTCATCTTCTGGGTGACTTTAGATTTTCTCAGGTTGATAACACTAACCATCATACCTACCAAAGAAGAATTTTCTTAGGTCTTTTGGAATTACTCATTATCCCCTGCTATGGGAGCCATGACTTGGAGTCATCAGAGATATCACTAGTTTGAACCTCCTCTAAATCTCTTATAGTCCCTCTGATTATATTAAGCCACTGAGAGTATTAATTGTCTTTGAGTAAGCCATCTAGGAGAGCTCTTGCTGATTTCTGTAAAATCCTGTCTGCTACATGGCAANGCAACAGTGGAGGTGAAACATCATCATATTGAGAAGCCCGTTGATGTCAGTGTGCAGGATGTTACACTGAGAGGTTGAAATCTTGGGCATTATTCTGGAATTCTGCCTACCACCATTTTCTTTAATACATTATTTCTGAGTAGTATTTTGAATGAAAAATATCCCCCCACAGGCTCATGTACTTGGACATTTGGACATTTGGAGCCAGGAAGGCTATGGACATACAGCCTTGCTGGAGGAAGGACATCACTGGGCTTTGAGGGCTTTTAGCCTCTTCCCACNTGCAGTTTCTCCCTGCTTCATGTTTGCAGTTGAAGCGCTAACCTCTTAGTTTCCTGCTCCTACGGCCTTGCCTCCCTGCCACAATGGGCTCTCAACAGTAAGCCAAAGAAAGCTCTTTCTTCTGTAAGNAGCTTTGGTATTTTATCATAACTACAGAAAAGTAATCTGAGTATATCTCTTGCCTATTTTCTTGCAATTATAAGGATTCTTTATATATTTTCCTCCTCTACTAAATTTGGCTGAAGCATTTCTAAAATGTGTTTATCACATGCAGGCATCACTAAGATATGACAATTTTTCTTATATATATATCATCACCAACAATTGAAATTTATTTTCAATGTTTTTTGATTTTCTTTTCTCTTTATTTCTTATTGTTTAATAATATTATCTGTATATATATATATCATATACTTACACCCTCTCTGATCCCCTTCTATACCCACTAAACCTTTTTGTATTCCAAACAATAATTTTTTTCTTTAAAATTTTATTGGTTCTTTGTGGATTTTGCATCATGTATCCCCACCCCTCTTATTTCCCTGTCCCCTTGCATNCATACTCTGCCCTTGCAACCCTCTCCAAACAAAACAAAATCAAAAAAACAAAACAAAACTAATGGCTCACCNGTTAAAGGTTAGGAGCACAATTAAAATAATTTTCTTTATTAAAGTATTAACTACCATTTCTTGGACTTACTCATAGGCATTCTATTTTTTGTTAATATTGTGTGTGCTGGGTAGTTTCTGTCAACTTGGCATAAATCAGAGACACTTGGGAGGGAACCTCAACTGAGTAATGACTTGTATCAGACTAGTCTATGCATGTCTCTGGAGCATGTGGATTGTGTTGTCCTGGCAGGGGTCCTGGGTGTATAAGAAAGCAGACTGCGCAAGCCATGGAGAGCAAGACAGTAAACCACACTCTCCCATGCTTTCTGTTTCAGTTTCTGCATCTATGTTCCTGCCCTGGTTTCCCTTGATTGTGGACTGTAAAGTATAAGCCAAATAGACCCNTTCCTCCCCATCTTGGTTTTGGTCAATGTTTTATCAGAGCAACAAAAACAAACTAAGACATTGCAATAATTGAACTATATTTTCAATAGTTTGTTGAAGAAAAAAATTTACACATTAATGTCATATTCAAATTAAGCTGTTTTATTATCAATATTTTTTTTTTATTTTTTGAGACAAGATTTCTCTGTGTAACAGCCCTGGCATAGGTTAACCTTGAACTCACAGAGATCCACCCACCTCTGTCTCCTGAGTGCTGGGATTAAAGGTGTACACCACCACTGCTTGGCTCTGTTTTATAATTTCTAGTAATTTATTTGTAATTTTAGTTTCTTTTCAATGAGAAATGTCATTTAAGTAGTAATAGCAGATTTAGTTTTTCTTATCCTAGTCTGATAGTTTAGATTAACCTTTCATGCCTTATTGAACTTTTACGTTCTCCAATCTAATGTTGAATAGAAATATTAACAAGGATCATCTTTGTTCCCATTCTAGTTCTAGAGACAAAGCTGTTAATGCTCTGCTGTGGGATCTGTGTACTATCTATTTTGGGTACATAACTTGCATCAGGTTCTCGCCCCGTCTTCACAAATCTATCTAAAATTGCAAACGAATTCTAATTAAAGCCCCATTAACAATTTCGTGATATTCCAGGAAGTGGAAATCTTGGGAGTCATTCTGGAATTCTGCCTACCACAGCTTTTTTAAATGAATATTTTAAGTATTTTAAATATTTAAAAATGAGTATTTCTGANCAGTTTAAAGAAATTGATAATTTTAGATTGTCTACGAAAATGTGAAGGATGTAGAACACNCAAGATACAAATGGAGAAAAAAAATCGATGGAATCATGACCTACCAGAATCAGTGTTTGTTTTTCCCCTTTTACTTTGGAGTGTGTGTATGTGTGTGTGCATGTGTGTGGTGTGTGGTATGTGGTGTGTGTGAATGTGCCTGGTGTGTGGTGTGTGATATGGTGTGGTGTGGTGTGGGATATGTGTGTTGTGTATGTGGTGTGTGTGGTATGTGTGGTGTGTGTGTAGTGTGTGTGCGTGCGGTATGCGTGCGGTGTGTGGTGTGTGTGTATGTGTGTGTGTGTGTGTGTCCACCCATACATTTACATTGGGACCTGGGGCTTGATGACTAAGTTAGGCTGTTTGGCAGAGCCCCAGGGATCNGCTAGTTTCAGCTCCTTTGCACTGGGATTATGAGTGAGTGGTCACTGCTATGCCTGTTTTTTTTTTTTTTTTTTTTTTAATGTGGGTGTTGGGGACTAAACTCAGTTCCTCTTGCTCGTTTTCTGGCTAAGTTATCATCCTGGTCCTTCATTTCTGATTTTTAAATAGAGTATTGGGAGCTGGAGAGATGGCTCAGCAGTTAAGAGCACTGTCTATTCTTCCAGAGGTCCTGAGGTCAATTCCCAGAAACCGCATGGTGGCTCACAACCATCTACAGTTGGATCTGATGCCCTCATCTGGCATAAAGGTGTACATGTAGATAGAACACTCATACATAAAATGAATAAACAAATAAACAAACAAATAAATAAAATATTAAAAAAAATAAAATGTTACCTTAGTTTGGGTTTCTATTCTTGTGAAGAGACATCATGACCATGGCAACTCTTATAAAGGAAAACATTTAATTGAGGTGGCAGCTTACACTTTCAGAAGTTTAGTTCATTATCATCATGGCAAGGAGAATGATGGCTTGGAGTATGGTGGTATGCGGGTAGATAGGGTGCTGAAGAATTCTATATCTTTATCTAGAGGCAACAGGAAGTGAACTGAGACACTATATGGTATCTTGAACATCTATGAGACCCCAAAGCCCACCTCCACAGTGACACACTTCCTCCAACAAGGCCATACTTACTCCAACAAAATCACACCTCCTACTAGNGCCACTCCCTAAGAGCTTATGAGGGCCAATTACATTCAAACTACCACAAGTGCCTTGTTATGTAATCCAGATGCCTTGAACTTGTGGAAGTTTTCCTGCCTGAGTCTCTGAGTGCTAGAATTCCAGGCATGCCCTATCATACCCAGCTCCAAACCAAACTTAATATTAGAGAAAAAGAGGATCATTTCATAAAAACATCAATTCTGAAGGGTTTACTTTATATGCCTAATAATATACATTGAAAATGCAGGGAGCAAACTATATGGAAGTGTANTTGATAAATGTTTGATTATTCATTGTCTTACCCTCAATAACTGATGAAATACTATAGTTACAAAATCAGTAAAGGAAGAAAGTACTCAGACAAGACTAAGAGCCAGCTTTACCTGAGTGCAATTTACACAACCACTTACCGTAAATGGCAGAAGTACACAAAATGTAATTACCAAAATAGACCATCTTCTGTGCCATGAGACAGGTCAATAAAGTCAAGTGGATTCAAATGGTTTCTGCTATATTCTTCATAATGGAATCAAGATAGTATTTGATCACATAAGACACTGACAAATAACCAACTATTCAGAAATTATATAGCATGCTTCCAAATAACTTCTGACTTAGGGACGATCAGAGGCAAAGTGAGTATCTTGGAATGAATATAGTAAAAACATTTTAAAAGTAAGAGGCATCAGGCTATTTGTGAAATTATTCTCAAATTGGGTGGTGGATTAGCATGGCATTTATTTTATGATTTTTAGCTTTAGTGTATCTAATACATCCACCTGAGTTTGTGTAATGATACATAATTCTCAAAGATACATAGAATACAAGTGAAACACTTTATTCCTTGCAAAATACCTGTGTAGGTATAATTCTGAGTACTTTTGGACTAGCTGCTTCCACATCACTAGTTTTCAAGCTCTAANACAGAGGGTGGAGGCTAGAGAGATGGGTCAGTGTTTCAGAGTACTTGCTACTCTTGAGAGGACCCAGGTTNAGTTCCCAACACCCACATGATGGCTCACAACCATCCTGAACTCCAGTTCCCAGGGGATCTGATCTCCTTTTCTGATCTCTGAGGGCACCAGGCATGTGTGTGGTGCACATACATGCATGCAGGCAAAGCACTTGCACACATAAAAAAAATACATCTAAAATATTTAAAAATCAAATAAAAAGAAAAGAAGACATTAAATCTTAGGTTACACTTCACAGTCACATGATTAATTGTTGGTATTTGTCATTGTTATTTCTTCTGAAAGCACTCAAGTATAACACTCCTAGGAAGAGCACCACACACTCAGGTTTGCTTTGCTGAGTAGAAAGTGAGCATATGTGCTCCATGCCATTGCTTGTATCATTAGGCATCAAAAAAAAAAAAAAAATCACAGCATCTGCAACCCCCTGTTTTAATTAGATCCTGAAGTAATGGCTGCAGCTGAGCCATTTATTGCTTCTGTAAATGAGAGCCAGTAGAGGGAAGATGCTTTTCCTAACATCGCTTCTGAATGGGGCCTATGATGCCAGAAACACAGGTAGAACCTGCTAGGAGAGGAAATCGGGGTGTCCTCTGGTATGATGCATATAGCTTGAGAGGTCAAGCATGGTTAGCATCTAATGGGAGGGTATGGGGAAAGAAACCAAGCATGGTCAGGACCTAATGGTGAGGGTATGGGGAAAGAAACCAAGCATGATCAGGACCCAATGGTGAGGGTGTGGAGAAAGAAACCCCATCAATGCCAAAGCTGGAAACACCCAGAGTTCCCCAATGTCACCATTCAGGGGTAAATAGCATCAAATGCCAGCCAGCAAATAAGTTTTCATCTTCATAAATGAATAGTTTTATTCTTAAATAATAATATCTTCATTTAAATATGATATANTTTTTAGAATTTTGTGTGTGTTGCTATAGAAAAACTTCTGGAGATATAACCCTTAGCACAAGTATATATCCAATTATTGCTAGCCCACCTGATTTGTCTTTCAAATTAATGGCTAAATATTTTTATTACTGGAAAGTGAAAATTATTTTGAAATTAAAATACACATCATAAATAGTCTTCTGAACAGCTGTAATTTTCCAAAGCAATAACTTGCTGTAGCAGGATGTTGTCGCTCAAAATTATGTCTATTTTCCTACTTCTTGAAGATTAACAGTATCGACAAAATTAATTTTTTATAATAAAAATTTGCTTTTTAGAAATTATTACATCATAAAAATTGCATAGGAGATTTTTCCAATTGCTTGCAGAATAGATCCTTAAAATTTTTCAACATAGACTGCTGTGAAGAAAAATGAGGTTTTCATAATATTAACCAAGAGCAGAAAAGCATGTCAGATTTATAAAACCGTTTGTTCCTACAATACCATACAAGTGNAAGGCTTTGGAAGAGGGCTGGCTGGGAGCACTTCATTATTTTGAGTGCTGGATTAATGTACATAGTTTTCCGTTGCTCACTTGTATGCAGGGCTTGGTCTGAGATGCAGTATATTATGCAATGTTTTTTGTCATGTATCGGTGATGATATTAACAGTCTAATGCTAAACAGGTTCTGAGGAAATGAGGAGGGAAAAAAATGACTTACTATATTTACCCTGCAACAAGATTCAATCTGCCGCTGTATTTAATGCTATATTTTTCATTATCTTACAAGCATATGTTGGAACTGCTACAGATGATGAAGTTAGCTGCTGGGCAGAGTTACCATCAATGCTTTCCATCTTTATTTTAATAAGAAAAACGAGCAGATTGTTTGTGACCTTTATCAAGGGCTTCATAGAAGACAAGGAAACTAACCACAAAGCCACTCACTAGCCTGGAGCCCTACTGAATATTCACAGCCACCTTTCCTAGAATAAAATGTCTTATGACAAAGCCATTGTTACCAATAGAGCCCTGAAAAAAAGGTCAGAAAGCTCAGGGTAAAATACATTTTATATTTTGCTTTAAGAATATTCCATGTTTAATAGTATTTGTAAACAATCTTGTCGTATTTGGAGTGAAAACATACTTCCGTAAGGTTAACACATCTGTAAAAATAATGTGGCATTGGGAGACAGGAAGGTTGAACTCGGTGAATTGAAGGCCAGCCTGGTCTACATAGAGAGTCTGGGCCAGCTAGGGCTACATGGTGAGACTGTCTCATAAAAACAAAACAAAACAAAACTAACAACCCTCTCCTTTCCAACAAACAAAACAAACAAAAATACTAATGCCTGATACTCTTTCCTAGGACTCTAGGATTGTAACTTTTTTAAACCCAAGCTTCCTGGTCTAGCCAATAATTATAGATACTTATATTAAATGTTTACTGTTTTTGCTGGGTTACAACCTGTACTCAATCATTGCGTGTAATTCTTACTCTGAAAGTCAATCCTGTGGTCATCTTTATTTCAGAGCTTGATGAACTGAAGAGAAAAAGACAAAGTCATTTACCTAAGTCCATCTTCAGTGTTGGAATTTAGATGGAGCTGAGGCACAGGTACCCAGTTATTGCTCTACAGGGAATTAACTGGTGGCCTCAAACTTAGTTTTTATGGACATGGTATGTCTGGTACTTCTAGATATTAAGAAAGTGAGAATGCTAGTCTGTGCCATAGGCCTGTAATCCCAGCTACTCAGGAGCCTGAGGCAGGAGAGTCATAAGTTCAAGACCCACCTGGGCTACACAGTGAGTTTCGTCAGTCTGGGTAACTTAGTGAAAGCCTGTCTCAAAGCACTAAGTAAGAAGAGTGCTGGGAAAGAGTTTGTGTGGCATGTAAAAGGACATACTTAGGCCTTTTAATTCTAAATGTGTTTGATTTTAAGTAAGTGTGAGAAGTTTGGCTTGTAGGAGGCACTCTTGGTTAACTTACTATCTAAGATTTGTGAAGAGTCTGTTTCCCCATGTAGAAAAGTTGCATTTCCCACCTACAACTATCATAACATATCTCTAGCTTGAAAGACATATATTCTCAACAGATTTGATCCTGTATGTAGATCAATACCTTTTAAATGCCTTTCACTTTATTGGCATCATTCAAACAAAATGTCCTAAGCTAATATGAAGTCAAGTCCCTCATCTTTTAGTGGAAAATGGCCGATACTCCTCTTTGAGTCTTGGTCGTGAAATGGCTTACTCCACAATGAAGAGAAAATGAACTTTGACAGTTGCTCTGTGCCAGTCCTTTGTAAGACCAGTAAGGACAGTGCAAATAATGTGAAGGTTGGACTTTTAGTCTTTATGCTCCTTTCCTTTTTCTTCCATTGCAAGCATTTTTTTTTTTTTTTGCTAAGCAGTAAGATTTTCCTTAAATCTTCTAGTTATTTATGTACAGGAAAATAAGATTGACTAGAAAAAATGTCAGTTACCTATTTTTAAAGCCTCATGTTTTTCATGAGTGATTGTTAAATCTCAAAACCATGTATTAACCATTAATTAGTGATAATGCCTTAGACATCTGCTTTATAAAGTGTAGTTACCAACTGGTTACAGTATCTAACCGGTTATGAGTGGTCCACCATGTACTAGCGAGTTTGCTCCAGAATGTAAATCAGTACAAGGATTCATTAAAAAGGAAAATTATTGAAAAATGATTTTATTGAGAAATGTCTTGTAATGGAAAGNAGGAAATGTAGCTGAAGCTGAATGTGTTTTCAGTGCAGCTGATTCACATCCCAGAATGGCACTTTGGGTAGGATGCNGAAGGACCCTGTTGAACTAGACTTTGCAATTCTGAAACAATTCCCTGTTGGGTTGCCTTTGCTGAAATCATGCATCTGTTGCTCTTGTTAAGATCAACTTAGAACCTGGATGAAAATGTGAAGCAAGCCTCATAAATACTCCTGACAGATGCCCTCATCCACCTGCATTAAGTATTTGTGAGCTCTCCNAAGACCTAAGTTGAGACTTTAGATTGAAGAACTCTGAACAACAGCATCAGGACCAGAGCTGATTTCTTTCCATAATAAAATGAGACACATTGATTGATTGATGACTTTATTTCTTTAAAAAAAGGAAGTAATTTTNATTTTAAATAATCCAGTAATTCTCTTCTTAGAACACATAAACTATATTTACAAATTCACAAANGCTTCTGAGTTATCATTTCATAGATATACTACCCTCTTATTAGTAAATAGAGATATTTCAAGGGCAATATTATAAACCAATGCTGTGAGTTTGCCCAGATTAAATGACTAAAGCCCCTGACACTGAATTTCAATCATATAATTTTATGTACNTGCATCTGTTAGTTGAAAAATTTAATATACACTGTCAAAATTTTTTAAACTGAAAGCTGTTTTGTAACATATTTTAAATGAACAAAATGGAATACAGTGTTATTCTCTTAGTTTGTTTCATTCTTGTTTGTTTTTTTAAGCTTCAGCAAAGAATTCCTGTCACAACATTCAGGAAATATGGACAGTCTTCAGCAGTGCAATTGATAAAGAACAAATATGAAAATAAAATGATTAATCATANGAGATTCAGATGAGTAAATTAGGGCTTAGAAATGAGGGAAATCGTTAAGTAGTCATTTGTGTAAAAATTGCATAGTTGGGAGAATGTTTCTAGTCTAACTTACAATTCTGTAGGAAGTAACATACGACAGACTGTTTAGGTCTACTCTTCCAGTTCAATTTTGGATAGTTTGATGTAGTATGGACATGACATTGATTTTCAACTCTCAAATTCCTCAGGTAAGTTTAGTGACCATTATTTGACTTTGATCTTCCCTAGCCCCTTAAGTGTAACATATGGGTGTTTCTATAAGTGATCTCATTCTTGGGCATACAAAGTTACCGAGGAACAGGACAGATGACGTTAACTGACTTAACAAGGTGGGTCACCTATATAGTTGCCTTGTGCTAATAGGCAGGATTTGAACAGATGTGTTAAAAACCTCAGTGTTGTAGCAGGTAGTGTTGATTGACTGTACTACTACAGCAGCTGAAGAAACTTGCACAGGAAAACATGACTCTAGTGGTACTATTCATATCCTACAGATTTACATCAACACATCTTGAAAGCAAGAATGTTACATGAACCTATATGCCTATTTGTATGTCTTTTTTTCTTTCTAAATTTTTTATTCTATAGATTTTGGAAGTACAGTATAATTTGACGCATTTATACAGCATCTAATGATAAAATCAGAGTAGTTAACATTTCCCCCTTTAAACATTAACAATTTTTGGTTAACACATAATATTTGTCTGTATTAATGTGGTTTTATGTCTTCTCATGTTATCATAGACTTCGCTAACTCTGTTTCAGACTTTTGGGAACATAGTGTGGTTACACTACACATGGAAAGCATTAGCAAAGGAGGGAGGTGTGATATAAAATGAAAGGTATAACATTGGGGTCAGGAAAGTCAAATGTGAAGTAGCTATGGGGCAANCCCTGACATACCTCAGGGCATTTGTGATTAGATATTTGCAAAATGAGGCCCTTGATCTCTCATTACCTAAAATATTTTAGATATTGGAAGAAAAATTGCATTGAAAACAGAAGAGCTACAAATAANCATCAGATGATAATGCTTAGCTAGGCCTTTGTCTGGATGCAGATGAGATCACATTGTGTTACAGAAATTCTAACCTTCCATAACATACAGAAGCCATGTTTTCTCCTAATATGAGTCCCCTTCAGTTATTTCTTCCCCTTGCGTATTCAGTGTCNACACATGTTAACAAAGGACTGGTGCCCACTTAGCTTCCCTTGCATATCTGCCTCCAGATTCTGATAGCTGTGGACACTGCTCTTCATATTCTC
The DNA here is from genome assembly GCA_001675575.1 of Neotoma lepida. NCBI lineage: Eukaryota > Metazoa > Chordata > Mammalia > Rodentia > Cricetidae > Neotoma > Neotoma lepida. Next base: position 13,358 of record LZPO01028728.1, read on the forward strand.
TCTTCTTTATGAATTTCAGGATTAAAAGCTTTGATTAGAGATTCTATCTTATGACATTTTTTCNTGATCATTAAATTGATACAACAGCCACTAACAACGCAATCTGCCAAATGGCTCTTGCATTCTTTTGTCTTCTTTGAGTAGGTCCTTGTTGACTCAAGAATCATGGCAGAAATTTCTGAAATTTTTATTTTCCTTTGTAAAAGCCGATTGGCTGTCCTCCAAGAGAGCAAAGCCAGATTGTCTTTGGAAATTGAAACTAAAACCCTGCACTTGTGATCAGAGACCTGGATGCTATGATTCATTAATGCAATTTTGATATCCAGTACTTGAAAAATATTCTGTATGAACAATTGGGGAGTCTAGCAAAATAGTTTTGACATTTTGCTAACATTAGTGCTTCAACACTGAACCATCTGTGAGAGAGTTCTGAGTCTGAATGAAAGGTGTAAACCTGGATTAGCATCGATATGGTTTTCTATCAAGTTTGGCTTACTCTCATCTCCCTGGATGTTTTCCAGGTCNCTTTGGAAGCCAAGATTGCCATTGTGGAGTGCAATGCCATATGTTAAGATTCATATGACATATTACCTAAAAGTCATGAATTATTATACCATCTCTTTACAGAGCTGTGATTAGAAATGTTTATGTAAATGTACCTCCAATCTGGGGGTGGGGGAGGTACCAGGATTGGGCAACAGTTTGCATGGTAGCACTGACAAACTCCCTTGCTTAGTCAGAGTATTTCTCAGAAACAACCTAATCCTCTGACAAAGAAAAATCATTTTCTTTTTCTTTTTTTTAAAACAAAGTCTCCCTTTGCAGCTAGGAAACTCAACTGGTTCAGAACTCACTAACTTGCCATGTAGGCCCAGGCTGGCTTTGAAATTGCAGCCATCCTCCACCCTCCAATTCCTAAGTGCTAGGATTAGAGGTGTGAGCCACCACTCCCAAACAGACAAGATCTTTTCCTAAATGTATTGGATTTAGAGTAGAAAGAACAGATGCAGGATCCCTTAGAAGGAACCCGGCGACTTCTTCTGGAAAACAATAAAATCATCATGAAAAAATGAAATGACCAAAAGCTAACTAAAATGCCTATATTTAGGCCAGGAATGGTAGTTCAGGCCTTTAATCTCAGCACTTAGGAGGCAGAGGTATGCTACCCAGGGATACATATTGAGACCCTGGTTTTGTTTTTTTAGAGCCTTATGTCTAAGGACAAGTCAGCAATGGCAAAAGAACATATCATGTAACCACAAAAATCCATCAGTGTTCATNTATTTTTTCTTGCATAAATATATGAATATATATGTGAGTTTATATATACATGTATATGTGAATACACACACAAATATGTATTTACTCATGTACACATATACATAGTATTTCAAGTTGTTAGAGATAATGCAGGTTCTAAATGGAGGTTGACATTTTTTTCTAATGTTATTTAAGAAGTCGATAAGCAGAGATTTTCTTGGGACTTCGAAATATTAAACAACATTTGGACTTTTAAGGACTTAGGTACTGGCAGCATTGAATTTCTTTATGTGCAAATAGAAAATCAGTACTTTGAGCTAGAAATTAGACTTGCATGACTTCACTATATTTTCTTATTCTGGCTCCCTTGCCTTGAAACATGTTAGAGATGAATGCATAAGGGTTACCCTAATCTGGGTAGGAGGGAGTTTCCCTATNTTACTCACGTTTTATTATCCACATTTAAGCAATGAAAAATAAGTGTTTGTATTGCTCTTACAGTGTTTGAAACAATCATTTTTATTAATGTTTAATATTTTTTACTTTATATACATGGAATTGAANATATTTAAACTTAAATGTTGTCTTACTTTTTAACAAGNCAGCTATATTACATCTTCCAAAAATAGTAGTCAAAATACATTGGAAATTTAAAAAGAAAANGAATTTTAAAACAAATCCCACCCCACCCCCTTTGGAAGATCTGTAGTCTGAAGCTTCTNGACCAGTTCTTAGGTGTTTTATGATGTTTATAAAAGTGTATGGGATGAGTAGTATTCTGGCTTCACTTGGCATTCAGTCTATGCTCTGTCGTGTTTCATAGTGCTACAGACAGATGTAGGGTCAAGTCCACATCTTCTTTCTAGTCCATCCTACTTTAGAGATGAGTAATAAAAGTGAACCCTTCTTTTTCTCTATGCCTGTCTTCCCAGCCACCCCATTTCTCTTTTTTCGCAAAGAAAAGAAGAAATGTCAGNAAATAGGATTAGTTGATTTCATTCTATATGTATGTTTTGTTTCTATGCATGTGTGGAGGTTTTTTGTTTGTTTTGTTCTTGTGCTGCTGTAAGGATAGAATCAGAATTGCTTTGATCACATTTATTAATGTTTAATATTAAAAGAAAATACTATTCTTGATGAGAAATGAAGATAAGTTGTTGAGGTCAGAATAGCTGTTGTAGGCTGGGCATGGTGGCACACANCCTTAATCCCAGTACTCAGGAGTCAGNGNCAGTTTCTCTGTGAATTTGAGGCCAGCCCAGTCTACAAAATGATTTCCAAGCCAGTCAAGGATGTTACACAGAGAAACCCTGTCTCAAAAAACCACACACACACACACACACACACACACACA
>LZPO01028729.1:0-15699 GCA_001675575.1 Neotoma lepida
ACACACACACACACACACACACACACACACACACACACACACTACATTAAATTTTAAAAATATATAGAGAGATTGTAACCTTCCATAACTGGCCTTTGAAGATCGTAGGTGATGAATCCCATAATGTAATTTTGTAGTTCCCTCTTGGAAGTAAATTTCTAAATGTTTTTATAATATCACTTATGTTGATGTTGGTGCTAAGTGAATTATGCTGTTATGTTTTTATTTTCCTGGCTGCTACTTTCTTCCTTCTTGTACAGTAGGATGCTTAGGCTCTTGTGTATCATTTATGTTGCAATGATTTTCTCTGACTCTAATGTGTATCTTGGCACCAAAAAATCTCTCAACTGTTTATGAATTTATACTTGTCAATCTTTTCTATTTCTGAGATTCATTTAATAAGTACAGAGAGTCTACTACTACAAGAGTATGGTTAATTTCCATATAGCTTCCTGCAGTCCTTTTTATAGGTTCATGTTTATTTGATAACATTTGATGCAGATCAAGATATTATGATATTTATTAGTGTGTTCTATCAGTAAATAGATTTGCTAGAGATTTTTATACAAATTCATATACAAAAATCTTTGGGATATTCGTTTGTTTCTTATTTTGCTTCAGGTCAATTATTTCAATGTTAGGTACTTAAGAGAATTTTGTTTTTCCCAGTGACTAACTCAAGGTTTTGTGTATTTCCCTTTACTGCAAACTTGGCCAATCATGCATTTGACTGGAAGTTGTTTCCTCCATCTCTATTTCTAATGTATTATTGACTGTTTTCTGAGTTTACATTTGAATTTTATGCATTTATATGGAATCTTTTATTATTTTTTCATGTCTCCTATTTCTTACATAAGGACTTTTTTAGTTTATTTTTAATTAGGCTGCTTAAATATTTAGATGCATTGGCTGTTATTGACTGGAAAATTCCCATTCATTATGAAAATTNTTTTTTACACTATATTATTTTACTTTTACAAAATTTATTTTATAATTTATTTATTTGTTTGTGGAGGAGGAATATACACACATGCACTGGGGTGCCTGTGGAGCCAGCAAGAGAACATCAGATGAGGGATGGAATTACCAATAGTTGTGAGCCACCGGATGTGAGTGCTGGAAACCAAACTCAGGTTCTCTGCTAGAGCACTGCTCTCAACCACTGACCCGTGTTTCCACTCCCTTAATTTATTTGGATTAATTAATTTCTCACAACTTTGGGGTTTATTTTAGGGGAAAGTTATTTTACATTTTATTCTTAAATAGATATGAAATGTAAATATTTTAGGTATACATTTCCTTTGGACATGGTTTTAATTGACCTTTGTGGAATATAATATTATTTCTATTTTTCTGGACATTTTAAAATTATCATTCAGATGTGATTTTCCCAGGAAATTGTCAAGAAGTGGTGGTTGTTTCACATTTCANGGCAGTGTGTTTTGACTTAAGGTTGTTTAATTGTATTCAAATTTCATAATCTGGTGTGCCAGAGTTATTTAGCTTTGTATGAATGAGCTATGCCACTGGAAGCTGTAGAATCAGCTTTTTGCTTGTTTTCTTCTGTAAAAGTTTGCAGCAATGTTTGTCCTTGTTTCCCATCTTAGTGAACATTGACTGTGAGCTAATAGTTTTCTCCTGAGTGAATGAAACTAAATGTGATATATAAGCACATAATTTACATGACCTTTTAAAGCTCCTGTTTATTTGTATTTATTTCAAACTCTTCTGACTCCTGTCTATCTTGTAATTATGTTTTTCAGAGACAAATCCTCCTTTGTGCTGCTTGGACTGTTGGCTTCTCTGGGTCACACATCTTCTACTTTCACCTCTACTACCAGCCCAAGATAACATTTAATTCTTCTCTCCTTCTACCATTTGAGTTTCTCTCTTAACTCACCTCATTGTCATGCTCTGGAAAACATGTTTCTCTGTGATGATCACTGTTTTATCTTGACATAAGCAAGCATTATCCAGGAAAAGTGAACCTCAGTTGAGGAATTACCTCCATCAGATCGCCTGTAAGTCTGTGGGACAAATTCTTCATCAATGATTGATGCAGAAGTGCTCAGCCCACTATCGGCACTGATATCCCTGGACAGAGGGTCCCAGGTTATACAGCAAAGTAAATGAATGAACTATGAAGAGCAAGACAGTAAGCAGCAGTCCTCAATGATTTCTGCTTCCAGATTCCCAATTTAATTTCCGCTCTGATTGCCGTTCTTTATGGACTGTGAGAGAAAATATCAATCAAATAAACCCTTTCCTCCACAAGTTGTTTTTGGTCAATGTTTCATCACAGCAATAGAAACTTTTAAAAAAAGACATAAATTTATCTTTATTTCCCAACCTCCATATCTGTGTTNGCTTCTAATACCAGCACACACATTGGCTAGCTTCTTTTGTAGCCCCCTTTGTGTGACCCACACTTTTAGAATAACTCTGCTCTGTTACTTAGTGATGTACAATCACAGGTTTCCTCCAACAGCATACCACCAGACTCTGCATACCCTTAATATCCAGAAGAACTTCTTTATTTATTAGATGATTATTATTTTCTGCTCATTCTTGAGAAGTGAATTTTGTTTTTCTTATTTTTCTAAAAGAAATACCTTATGTGTATTTTTTAAAATGTGTAGTTAGTTTTATTTTTCACATATTTTATTTTAATAATTAGAACTTAGTTTTAATATTTATAATTCCTGGGAATAACAGTTGGAGATACTCATTGGAAGACAGGACTGCCCTGGTACCAAAATGGCTAAGATAACCCACAAGCCAGGCAGCTATTTCTCATATAAGACAAATATTTCTTTCAGCCTTAANATCTTCACATTAAAACATTTAGCATTTTGACCCCATAAATACTGTAGGACAATTATTGCTATTGCCTAGTCTTAATAATTTATAAGAAATCACCATTTCAGTAAAAATAATAGTGTAAGATTGTATCATAAAAGATAAAAATCGTGCAGTGAGATACACAGAATATACCAAAAACAAATATTGAGAGTACTCTTTAATTCTTGCTGAATCTGGCTGATATTAAAGTGAATATTTAGATGCTTGTGGGAAAGATATCTTCAATGAGAATAATGAGTTGAAGAAAAAAAATTCCAATTTTCCCATGGTAATAAATGTTTGATTCTATCCTAGGACTACAAGGAAATGAGAAAGTTCACATCTGAAGGATGGATTTTGTCCTCTATAATTATTCTGTGTATAATCTCCACAATTGAGACTTGTATTCTAAATAACTTGGGGAAGATTTTTTTTTTCTCTTTTGTAATGTGTGTCATGATTGTTCTGCCTTTCATTAATGGTCATGAAGCAAATGACTCACACTCTTTCTTCAACTAATGTGAGTTGGTTTTTAAGTTTCCTAGGAGCTCTAAAGTCAATATGTCTCCATGACTCTGAGTAAATCCAATTATTTCCACCAAAAGAATATTCCAATTAGGATTAGAACCATATGGTTTGGCTATTAGACATTTGGNCCATATTCCATTCCCTCCTACCAATGTATGCTAATTTACATTTCAAAATAGGTGATATTTTTAAATCCTAAGATATCACAAATAGGACACAAATGAAACACACTCTTCCTAAATTGAAAAATGGATGCATAATTTAAAATGAGAAACATCATAAGAATATTTAGTTTTGAAAATTTAGTTTTAAAACAACTAAGGTACTATATTTTTCATTGCTTAGAGAAGTATCTCCTTTTGTATCAAATCATTACCATGCATCAGAATGCTAGAAACCATAATTCTGATGCACCAGAGCATACTCCTACTAGATAATATTTTACCTGGTTATGACAATAATGGTATTTTTGTTCTAATATGTGTTTTATTGTAAGGATTGTCCTTCTTTTGGTGAATAATAAAGCCTGGGTAACAGTTATCCTTTAGATACAAGATCTCCTTAGAAAGTAAATTAAGGAAGAAAATATTCTAAATATTATCACTTATCACAATGTCTCAACATGCTGATACCACAATGTCTCAACATGTATCAACATGTTGGACTCTTCTGGTTNCATTGTTTCTAAGTTTGGGCTATAGTAAACACCAGCCATGCCACAGGCAGGTTCACATAAAGCATAGCATGTGCTCCAAGGAAGCAGTACAGGGAAAAAGACAAGGGCCTTCACTGTAAATTCCTTTTTTAAAATATAGAAAGCTCCCTGAAGATACTTTTATCCCCTTCTAGTTAATTTCAATCAGTTCTGCTTGCCAGCCTGTACCTGCCAAATAAAACATCCCAATGAAATGTCTCGTGTACAAAGCAGAAAGCTTGGTCTGATCTGGCGGACTTTTGTTCTGTGCCATCTCTCCAACCATGCTACCTAATTAAAGACTATAAAACCTTTACTTAGACAAGATAGGTCAGCTACATGAAAGGAGAAAGAAAAGTCAGTCCATTATCACAACCAAATTGGCTTTCAGTGGCACCGAACCTCATCAACCTACTTTCTCTGCCACTGTCATGTCCTCCTAAGCCTTTGGCACCAGGTCCCATCAGATCAGTTGCTGACTTTCTTGAGCTGGAACATATCCCTTTCTAAGATCTTAAGTTCAACTGCACAAATAATTTATAGTGCCTTGAAGAGTTTCTCTATTTCTAACAGGCTTAATAAATACAAACTCTTAGAGAAGCAAGCCCAGGAAAGTGAGTAAAAGATCTGTGCTAAACGATTATATTATGATCCNGGAATAGACTGTGAATAAAAATTATGAAAAATGTCTTCTCTACCATATTAACAGGGAGGACACAAACAATATACTACAGTTAGATTGTCAAGATGTTTCAGATTTGAAAGAACTGTTGTTTTCTGCTCAGTCATTAGTAATTAGTTAAGAAACTCATGGCAGAGTGAAAAGCAGATGCCTTTTCATTGGGCATAAATATTCTTTTTAATATTTTATTTTTGATATTATAATATAATTTTAAACCATTCTCCCTTCCCCTTCCTCTCACCAAACCTTCCTATATACCCCTCCCCACACTCCCTTCAAATCCATGACCTCTTATTTCAATGAACAGCTGTAATAGGGTGTGGCCCTATGCCATTTCACAATACCCAGGAACTTGTGTATTCAACATTCCTTGAAGACATTACACTTGTTATAAGTACTAATTAAATTCCTGAACTACAGTTCTGGATTCACTCATTGAGTCCACTTTCCTGTAAGTGCTTGAAAGGTTGTGTTTTACTCTTGTGGTAAAATAGAATATGTTGATTTTTTTCTCCTTATAAAGATATGAAAAGTTGAAGTTGACAAAATACAAATATATAACCAGAAAATTTTGTTTTGGATGTAGTGCGATGTTTTGAAGTAGCTCACACAGCAACTTACTGTACAGTTTTGCTTTTCTCTTTTTTAAAATAGACTGATTTATTCATTTATTTTGTAGCCCTGCTGCAGCTTCCCCTCCCTCCTCTTCTCGAGGTCCCTCTCCCCATCCTCCTCTTTTCCCACCCCCCAATCCACACCTCCTCTGTTTCTGTTTAGGAAACTCCAATGAGTATCAGTAAAAATGGCATATCAAGTTGAAGTAAGACCAAGAACCTCCCCATGTATTAAGGCTGGGTAAGGCCACCCAATATAAGGAGTAGGGTCTCAAAAGCCAGGAATAGAGTCAGAGACAACCCCTGTTCCCTCTGTTAGGAGTCTCACAAGAGAACCAAACTACACATCTGTAACATTTGTGCAGAGTACTTAGGTCAGTCCCAAGCAGACTCCCTTACTGTCAGTTTAGTCTCTATGAGCCCCTATGAGCCCAGGTTAGTTGATTCTGTGAGGTGTTTTTTTTTTTGTTTGTTTGTTTGTTTGTTTGTTGTTTGTGATGTCTTTGACCCCTCTGGCTCCTACCATCTTTTCTCCCCCTTTTCTGCAGAATTCCCTGAACTCTGCCTAATGTTTGGCTGTGAGTTTGCATCTGCCTCCATCAGCTGCTGGATGAAGCCTCTCTGATGACAATTGGGCTAGCCACCAGTCTGGTCACAGGAGATGGACAGTTTCGGCTACATATCTTCTATTGCTAAGGTCTTAGCTTGGGTCAACTTTGTAAATTCCTGGGAGATCCCCTTGTGCCAGTTTTTTACCTGACCTCAAAACCCCCTCTTTCCAGTAGTTTCTTTCAGTACTCTCCCCCTTTGCTCCCCAACCTGATCGCTCATGTTCCTATCCCCACCTTCCCTCCGTTCACTCATGAAATCTCTTCTATTTCCCCTTCCCAGGGAGATCCAGGCAACCCCCATGAAACCTCTTTGTTATCTAGTCTCTCTGGGTCTGTGGATTGTAGCATAGTTATCATTTTATTTTAGGGCTAATATCCACTTATAAGTGAGTACATACCATGTTTGTCTTTCTCGGTCTGGGTTACCTCGGGATGATTTTTTTCTAGCTCCATCTATTTGCTCCTAATTTCCTGTTGTCCTTGTTTTTAAAGCTGATTAATAGTCCACTGTGTAAATGTACCACATTTGTTTTCTAATTGCTTTAATCATTAATGCTTTCCTCATATTCAGTTGTAAAATAACCAAAAAATTAGCAAACTTCAACTTGNTATGGCATTTGAAAATATAGCTATAAATTTGGAGAATATTTTAAATATTCCTGTAGGTAGACTAAAGCAAAATAAAGAAGCATAGATCTGAGTATGTTTTCTATCTCCCTACTTGTTGAGAACGTAGCCTCTACCACATTTTCCTATCTTAATACCTATGATAGCTTCTAAAAATGCACATTATTTCCTCATCTACCCCAACCTCCCATTCCCTATCTCAATTTAATCCTGCTGTTTATTTTCCCCCTTTAATCTTTTACAACATTCTGTGTCCATTGAAACTACCTGCCTTGACCTCTTACTAATTTCTAGACATCTATGGGTATTTCAGTTAAAATACACATATCTGAGGATTTGAAACAAACATCTCTCCAAAAAGGAGAGAAAATATGTGAGTTTTGTCTATGTGGCTATAGGCTGTCTCACAGTATGATTGTGACATATCGAAAAAGTCACATAGAAACCCACTACTATAGAAGCTTCCTAAAATATATACATACACATATATAAAAAAAATTTAAACTGAGTTACCATATAAAAGAGTGGCAATGCCTCTACTAGACACTACAGACAAACAAAACAAAAACAGTGTTAAAATGGGTTACCTCCTTTGTAATTGTTAGCCAGTAAGGTCTCACAGAGATCCTAACATTACAGATTAATACCAATTTCATTTGTTGCCTACCAGAACATGGTATAAGACTCCGTGGAGTATGGTTCTCATTTAAATCACCACAGTTATCTTCCATGTCTCTCCCTGGACCAAGAACTATCATGACATTTTGGATTCCCCTTCTTGCAATCCATTTGTTCTCAAGGCTAACAGATAACATCTATCTTCCCTCAAGAAAGACTCAATTTGGTGGGCACTACCTCCTGTAACACTGTGTTCCAAACATAATGTTGCAATGCTTCATTTAAATAGNAGTTATAATAGTTCTCCTCATTTCCCACATTTTATTTTGTGTCTAATCTTCCTTTTTCCTTGTGAGGTAGAATAACGCAGTGGTTTTAGCCAATTGCACCAGTGTCTGAGTTATGCATCTGCACTTCTCAGCTTTGTGCCTTTAGACCAAAGAATTACCCTTTCCAGAGCCATGGTTTATTTATAATTAAATTAGGGCCAGGCAGAGTGACACATGCCTTTAATCTNAGCACTCAGGAGGCATATGCAGATGTGTCTCTATGAGTTTAAGGCCAGCCTGGTCTANAGTGTGAGTTCCAGGACAAGCAGGGCTAGACAGAGAAACCCTGTCAAGCAATTAAAATAGGAATGGCCATATTTGCAGTGATATATTGTGTACCCTAATAAACTTGCCTGAGGATCAGAGGATAGAGCCAGCCACTAGATCAGACATAGAGGTCAGGCAGTGGTGGCACACACCTTTAATCCCAGCACTTGAGATATCATGCCTTTGCTTGGGAAGCACACATGCCTTTAATCCCAGGAAGTAATATGGCAGGGCAGAGAAAGGTATATAAGGCATGAGGAAATAGGAACCCACTCTCTTTAGGCTGAGTATTTCATAGAGGTAAGAACTAGTGGCTGACTGTTCTGCTTCTCTGATCTTTCAGCTTTCACCCTAATATCTGGCTCTGGGTTATTTTTTTTTTTTTTTTAGAAAACCATCTAAGATTTGAACAATACATATTTGTTAAACTAATTTAATGGAGATTAAATTCAGTCAATATAGAGCATCTTCAACATATTGCCAGAGATACAACACAAATTATCATACAAACACACCAAAGTCAAGGACTATGATTTACTTGCCCCAATATTTCTAATGTATATAGCAATATGTTATACATATGCTTAACACATTTAATTTCATAGAACTACCTTGGTCTCCCAGAGAATGTACGAACAATTACTACCATGATCTTGACTAATATTATAACCTAGAAAAGAAAAAAAGCATAGTATTAAGCTATTTGACAGATTTTCTAAAGGAAAAACAACTAATTTGTATATGACTTTAAACACCTGATGTTCTTATCAGGATGTCTGACCAAATAAGTCAGTCAATTTAAACAACACCAAACTATAGCTCAAGGAGCCCATGAGTTCTCCCTACACTACCATTTCTCAGTGATGTAATATACTACCAATTGGAGGTTTTCCAAAAGATTTTGTTCTTTTGATGTATAAAATGGGTGCCACTACACAGATGATACTCAACAAATATCTTTAGCAAGCAGAAAATTAGACTTAGGATCAAAACTCACTATCCTATATTCAGGCTTTACTACTTGTTAGCAAAGTGACGTGACTTTATACCTGTGAATATAGATAATAGTATCTACCTTACAAAGAAAATAGGTACAATAAAGTAGACATCTATAAGTGATGCTATGTAACAGTTGTTCAAATATACTAACTTGTATTATAATGTCCTGTTATATTATAATATATACTAATGTTATGAAAATAAATATAATAAGAGCGATACTTGAAAAGCTTCTTTGAATATATNTCTTTCACATTGATTTAGACAAAATCACGAAGTCTAAAATGGATCATGTTAAGTTTTGAAACTCAACTTATGTCATTTGTTCTACAGTTAGAAAAGGACACAGCCCCTATTAATCATCACTGCTTCAACTAAACAATTTCCTTATGTCCATTTGCACAAGACAGTTAGGACATCTTTATTTCAGAACCTGGAAAGTACTCTCTTGACCAAAGAAATTGGTTCCCATTAGTAATTGAACATAAGAGGGGTCACTGCATGCAAAGATTTAGCACCATAATGGGAGTGAGCATTTTATATTTTAATTTGGTCAGGTGAGCTGTATCCCGCCAAGTGTACTTTATAACTATTTAATATTTTCTAGTCATTTGAATATAAATAAGCTTGTCAAGAGAATTTGGATAACTTTTTTTATTTTTATTTTTAAAGCAAGAATATTTGGCAAGCAGGTTTTCCCAAGATCACCCAGCTTTAATTTTAAATTTCAAAAGCCTCACATTTAATCCCTTGAGCTGGCCTGTACCTTGCACCATCTGTTCCCATGGTTTTGTTATAACAGCGAGCACCTGCAGAGTTTTGCAACATTTCAAGCTGATTGTGGACAAAAATTGAAATAATTATAATTTTCATAAAGTAAAGACTTCCATTCAGACACTACAATCCCATCTAACATGGATTTTGGAAAGGCAATCTTACTTATAATGGGCTTCATATGGATAAAGGTAAATTATTTCTATTTTGTTTTTGTGGAAAATCGATCTTTTAAAACATATAGACAATCAATGTGAAATTCTCACACTGCAGCTACTTCATAAGACTCATGGATAACCTAGTCAGTTCTTAGTTTATAAATGAGAGCATCTTTTTCAACTCCAAACAAACATCAGTCAATAGTCAACATTAAAGAGAATGCTTGTCTTCTTTTATCTCTTCCCATTTTATTTTATTTTATTTTATTTTATTAACAGCAACAAAACAGTTATAGCATTGCCTTCAAATTTTTCTTTTATCTTGCTAAAATTAAAACACATGTGTATCATATATTAAAAGCAAAGTAGGGATAGAGTAGATGCTTATCTTATTCCTCCGCCATTGAGCAGAAAAATATTCTGTGCAACCATAGCCTGAAATTAATTTGAAATTTTGCAGACCAGTAGCTTCAAATAGGTAAAAATCTCACCAGTAAATTAATGATCTATAGGTCTCTAGGAAATTAGTTAGGCAGAAAGAAGAAGGATCATTTAAGGTAGATTCCAAAGTATTGAGAGTTTTGGTCTTTATGTTGTTATTTGGAAGGAAGTTGTTAAAGATGCTCAGATTTAATTCTGTGCTTGAAAAGTATTGTTTTCTGTTGATATTTCACTTCTAATAGTCCCTAAGACCTTAATTGGAAATGTAGTACATTAATCAGGAGCTACCTATCATCAACTTGATATACTGTTTTTAGANGTTCAAAAGGAGTCAAATCCTGCAGTATAATATCAACTACTTAAGACATGACCAGATACATGGTATAGATTACAAGAAAATTAAATGCTGGATCTTGGTAACATCAGTGTGGCTATAGTTAAAAGTCATGGTTGACCTTGAAGGAGAACAGTTTAGGGCCAGAAAGGGAACTGCCAAGCTACCAGGAGCATGTAGTACTATCAGGATCTGGCACACATGGCAATGCTGTGTAATGTGGTGACAANTTCAGTTGCTGGTAGAGTGGAGTAAACTATGATGGTAAGGGAACTGACTTGTCTGAAGGAACATCAGAAAGCAGGAAACGGCTCAACACATTGGCTAAGAATTGGTGCCACCAAATTTACAACAGGATGAGTAAGAAACAAAGTTTGGCAGCCCAGAAATATTTAGAGAAGATGGTATTTTACAGATGACTGGATATCCAAAGTCAGAGCAAATAACTTAGAAAATTGAAATGCTAATTACCCTAACTTTGCTTTCAAAGTTCTTGAAATTTAAGATTACAGTAACATGAGAAACTGTACATTTTAATTGGAGGTTTTATTTGGAAAGTTCTCATTGACCAACTTAGTTTAATGGTTCTACCCATAACCCAATAATCTGAGCAACATCTTTGTTTCATTGTTCCATGGGGCATCAGTAGACCNTGAAGTCATCTTTCAAGTTCCCCTTGCNTTTCTATGAACAATAAAAAGGATTGTTGATTCTAGTCAAATTATTCCCATTAGAGAACAAAAGGATGCAAATATAATTTACATGAACAATTATATTTTGTAAATGTAAGATAATGACTATGTCACATGCAAATGTCACTTCTAAAGCATTTATCAATGAATAGAAAACTGAAAGAACAAGTCTACTGCCTTGTATGAATTGATGGGCAAGAAACATTAGTAAATTAGAAGTCAAGTTATAAGATATAAGTTCTTCTGATTTTCCATTTAGTAGCTGAGAGAGCTCAAAAGATAGAAGTATTATAAAAGTCATTGGAATTCTTTGGATTTCCTCATCTTTTGAATTGTAAGTTTCATGTGGGTCTTTTATTTTGTTCATTATGTTTCTAAAAACCTTTGAATATGTCTCTTCAATCCTTCCTGACTGTCACACTAAAAAAAAAACCAAACAAACAAACAAAAAAAAACCTACCTAACAATGGTGGCATTTGATAGTATGCTTCTCTTACAGTCTGTATATTTTCTAGGACAGTATCACAAAAAGCAAAATACATTTTTGTTTTCTTTTTTTGGTTTAGGAAATTTCGTGCTATAGTCCGTTTGTTCAGGATGTTGGCATTTTGTTCCAAGACCTATATATTTACAAGTCTCTTTTTTCATTCACTTTAACTGCAATCTTTGTTACATGCATAGCTGATGCAAAGTAAACACGGTGTCACAAATAAACTGCCCTCATTCTTGCTACCATGCATCCTAACACCTTTTTATTTTGTTAGTAGAGTATTAATCTCCATTTGCAGCTTTGAGAGTCACTAGAACTGCTTCTGAAGAATCATCATAGTTTTGTGTGTTAAGACTGGCAACATTCACTCTGTAAACTCTACCAGTGTCTCATCATATTTTTAGGCACAAAAAATCTTAACATTATGTACTACAGGGCAATCATTAAGAGAAAGGTTAAGACAGGGTATTAAAAAGTACATACAAGAAAATGTATGGCAGGCTACTAGTTAAAACCAAAAGTTCTCCAGTAACTGATGGAAACAGATGCAGAGACTCAGAGCCAAACATTAGGCTGAGTTGGGGAATCCTGCTGGAGAGGCAGGAAGGATTGTAGAAGCCAGAGAAGTCAAGGGCATCACAAGAAAACCCACAGAAACAACTAATCTGGACTCATGGGAGCTCACAGAGTCTGAACTGACAACCAGGAAGCCTGCATGTGATGGACCTAGGACCTCTGCATATATGTGATAGCTGTGTAGCCTGTTCTACTTGTGTGACTCCTAACGATGGGGAAAGGGGCTGTCTCTAAAGATTTGGCTGGCTTTTGGGAACCTATTCTTAATTCTGGGCTGCCTTGCCCAACCTTAATACAAGGGGAGGTGCTTACTGCAAATTGATATGCTATGCTTTGTTGATATCCATGGGAGTCCTGCCCTTTCCTGAACAGAAACAGAGGAGGAGAGGATTGCACGAGAGGGGAAGTGGGGGGAGGGAATTCAAGGTGAGGAGGGAGGGGAAACTGTGACTGGGATATAAAATGAATAAATAAATTTAATTAAAAGAAAAACTTCCCANGTTCAGTAGGTTATTAATGTAAACAATTATAAGTACAATTGTATCTGTTTTTATTCCATCACAGCCACAAAATACATTTCAAGGAACAAGACACAGTTTTCCTACACTTCTGTATCCACGTCTTTTCAACACTTTTATCATGCTGTTGCTATTTATACAGTCTATCCCTAGAACTTCATCTTTACCTTTTTGATTGTTTTTCAGAGAATCTCCTATTCACATGGTGCTGATTATAACCTTNGTGCCCTCAGCTTCATCATTCCCAGTGAACATATTGATATAACTCCATATATTTACAGTAAATTTACTAATGTCAAGTTATTTACAATGAGATATTTCTAGTTAATCTTGTTGGGTTATTTTGATGTATGCATAGCTGGTTACTTTGTTTTATTTTTACCAAGTTTGACCCCCATAGAATTAAGAGAATTAAATGCTTTCTTTGTGGGACAAAGACATTGGAGTTATTCTTCAGATACATAGAATGAATAAGGATGATACATCTTCAGTTGTTCAGGTTGAAGCAGTCATGTTGGGTACGAAAAATCATTATGAATTTTGGGTACAGCATATCTTTTAGAAAAAGCTACTTCAAAGCTATTTTTTTTGCACAATGCAGAATGATTCCTGAATCCATCTTGAAAAATAACAACTCTAGCTTCAGGCTTGCTGGGTGGAATAGAAACTCAGCAGCTCAAGAAATCAAGCCAGTGCACATGTTTGGAGTTAGGACCTTGGAGCTTTTTTTCCTTTATATGTCCTGCTCAAGTTGCACCCCTAGAGGCCAGGCNCTCTTGACNTTTATCATGCGTTACTGTGGTGAATATGCAATAACAGTGTTGCTGTCATCATGGCAAGGAGTCATGCTTTGGAATTAGGCAAAGCCTGAGAAAACAGCAGACTAATTGCATATTCAGAAAAAAGGCCTTGCAAACTTTATGTAGGATACAGATGGTCCAATCTAATTTTGAAGACTTATTATTATCATATCAAATGCATTGGCCATAATGGAATCAATGTCTTAGGTAATATTCTAACTAAAAATGAAAGATGAATTGTTCTTCAAGCTTCCATAGCTCTCAAAGTATAGCATTTTGAATAAATCTTTGATTTCTTAGCCTCCTCTTGAGTTTCTACAAGTTTTTGGCTAAGTATTCTACAGCCATGGACATGAAACAGGCACTTTTCAAAAGACTGATGCTTTAAAACTCATAACTGAACCTTAAATTAAAAAAAGAAAAACTTTATGCTAGATCTCTTGGAAGAATTTTTTTCAATAATAGAAATGAAATATATTTAAAACTAAAATTTCCATTTTGAAAGCTTAAAATTGAGTTCTCATCACAGAGAAATTATTTGAATAGAAACTATTCTATAATTAAATAAATATTTCAATTTACATTGTATTTTACTTTCCTCTTATTTCCCCTTATAGTTAAGTAAAAGTAATGCAATAAGCACTGATGTGTAAGTAAAATATTTAAGCTACTTACAAATTTTGAATTTTTGTATGTTTTATTAAAACATTGTTATAAAGTTTTGTTTTCTGTTGGCTTAGCGACTACACATGAATCTATTGTTATTTTAATTATCATCTTTGGTATCAGGGCCCCACAGTCAATGTCCTGCCAGCCACTCAGGCTGCAGCCTGGATCTGGTCTGGCAGCCCAGCTCTACCATGGCCATGATATGTAGGTTTACACTAAGTCTCTATCATTCTATTGACCAACAAAGACTCGGAAGTCATATATGGGGGTGAAAATCTGCTAGATGAGAGAAGCCGAGAAGCAACCAGCTCACTTTGCTCTTTTGCCCGGAGACTCAGCATGACATGTCTCTCTTTCCTTTTCCCAAAACCAAAAGGAAGCTCACTCTCAAAGTCCCTCCCTAGTACTTCCAATACATCTCTCTCTTTCTTCTTCCAGATACCCTGACACTTTATGATTACTTTCTGTCAACTACTTGCTAACTCAGCCACCTAACTCAAGGTTACTTTTATTTAATTAATAATGCAAATTAATTAAATTTGAATTTATTAATGTTCAAAGTACATCTATCATATAGCAATAAGTCCAAAGTTTTATATCTAAACTACTTTCTATCATATTTTGTATTACCATCCCAAAAATATTTTTTGATCTTAAAACATTTTCATAGAAAAACAACTTAAGCTTTTATGTCTCTCAACATTATATACTTTACATCTCTTTTGTGAGTTTCTTTCCTGAATTTGGTAACAAGGAAAACTGTAACTATAACTATCTAGTCTACAACCCTATCAAATACCTGAGAAAAATATAATATTACTCAAGTAAACAGGAAGTGCAGACAAGTAACTTTCAAAACTATAAAAATGACAGCAACAGCTGGCTGCCCGTACAGTCATCTAAGGTTTCTGCAATGTTGGGGCATCCATCTTTGGCCTACTTATCTAGAATATCTGATAGGCTTTTCTGTGAAGCAGGAAATTTGAAACACTGTCCTACCTTGTCTTAGCAAAGTTCAGCAGTTACCTTCTTTTGTGTCCTACTTATCCAATTTGGACAGCAAACTGTCAGCAGTTGAGGCCATGGCAGTTTCTTACCCACTGCCTAGCTTTGCTACATAGAAACTAAACTCCATTTCCTGAAATCTTCTTCAATTTCTTTCTTCAGTGACTTAAAGTTTTTATCCTACAGATCCTTCACTTGCTTAGTTAGGGTTACCCTGAGGTACTTTATATTACTTGTGGCTATTGTAAANGATGATGTTTCTCTGATTTCTCTCTCAGCCCACTTATCATTTGTATATAGGAGGGCTACTGACTTTTTTGAGTTAATCTTGTATCCTGNNACCTTACTGAAGAAGTTTATCAGCTGTACGAGTTCCCTGCTAGAATTTTTGGGGTCACTTAAGTATACTATCATATTGTCTGCAAATAGTGA
>LZPO01028731.1:0-23935 GCA_001675575.1 Neotoma lepida
TGTGTATGTGTGTGTGTGTGTGTTTCCTTATAAAGTTGAGAACTGTTCTTTCAAAATCTGTGAAGAATTGTGTTGGAATTTTGGTTGGGATTGCATTGAACCTATAGATTGCTTTTGGTAGGATGGTTATTTTTACTATGTCAATCATGAGCATGGGGGAATCTTTTCATCCTCTGATAGTGTCTTCAATTTCTTTTGTCAAAGACTTGAAGCTTTTATCATATAAGTCTTTTACTTGCTTAGTTAGAGTTACCACAAGAAATTTTATATTATTTGAGGCTATAGTAAAGGGTGTTGTTTCCCTGATTTCTTTCTCAGCTTGTCATGTATATATATATAAAGGCTATTGGTTTTTGTGAGTTAATTTTGTTTACAGCTACTTTGCTGAAAGTGTTTATCAGTTGTAGGAGTTCTCCAGTGAAATTTTTAGGGTCACTTATGTATACTATCACATTATCTGCAAATAAGATACTTTGACTTTTTCCTTTCCAATTTGTATCCCCTCATCTACTTCAGTTGTTTTATTATTTAGGCTGGGTAATTTTGTGTCAAATTAACACAAGCTAAGCTTATATGAAAGAAGGGAACCTCAGTTGAGAAAATGCTTCCATATGGTCCAGCTGTAAGGCATTTTCTTAATGAGTGCTTGCTGGAGGAGGGCCTAGTCCATTGCGGGTAGTGCCATCCATAGGCTAGTGATCTGGATTCTATAAGAAAGCAGGCTGAGCAAGCCAGTATATAGCACCCCTCTGTGGCTTCTGCATAAGCTCCTGCCTCCAGGTTCCAGCCCTGCTTGAGTTCTTGTCCTGACTTCCTCCAATGATAGACTATGGTCTGGAAGTATAAGTCAAATAAACCCTTTCTTCCTCAATTTGCTTTTGGTCATGATATTTCCATCATGGTAATTGTAACCCTGACTAAGAAATTGCTCTCGCTAAGACTTCAAGTACTATATTGAATAAACATGGAGACAGTGGGCAACCTTGTCTTTTTTCTGATTTTAGTGGCATTGCTTTGAGTTTCTCTCCATTTAAGCTGATATTGGCTATGGGCTTGCTGTAAACTGCCTTTATTATATTTAGGTATGTCCCTTGCATCCCTAATTTTTCCACTACTTTCATCACAAAAGGATGTTGGATTTTGTCAAAGGCCTTTTCTGTCCTTAATGAGATGATCATGTGGTTTTTTTTCTTTCAGTTTGTTTATATAGGGGATTACATTTATTGATATTCATATATTGAACCATCCCTGCATCTCTGGGATAAAGCCTACTTGAATGACCTCTGTTCTGTGTTCTTGGATTTGGTTTCCCAGTATTGTATTGAGTATTTTTGCATCTATGTTTATGAGGGATATTGGCTTGTAATTTTCTTTCTTTGTTGAGTCTTTGTGTGGTTTGGTTATCAGGGTAACTGTGACATCATAGAATGAATTGGGAAATGTTCCTTCTCTTTCCAGTTTGTGAAATAATTTGAGGAGTATTGGCATTTACACTTCTTTGAAAGTCTGGTAGAATTCTACTCTAAAACCATCTGGTCCTTGGCTTTTTTTTAATGACTGTTTATACTTCACTAAAGGTTATAGTCTATTCAAATTGCTTATCTGATCTTGATTTCACTTTGGTAAGTGGTATCTATGGAGAAAATTATCCATTTCTTTTAGATTTTTGGTAGAGCATAAGTTTTTAAAATATGTCCTTATGATTATCAGATTTCTTCAGGGTCTGTTGTTACGGCTACTTTTTCATTTCTGATTTTGTTAATTTGAATATTCTTTCTCTGCTTTTTATAAGAGTTTATTAATCTTATTGATTTTCTCAAAGAACAAACTCTTTGTTTCATTGATTCTTTTTATTGTTCTCTTTATTCTTATTTTATTGCGTTTAGCCCTCAGTTGGATTATTTCTTGCTGTCTACTCTTCTTGGGTATGATTACTTGTTTTTGTTATAGAGCTTTAAGTTGCTATTAAGTTGATGGTATGATACTTCTCCAGGTTTTTTTTTTTTAATGTAGACTCTTAATGCTATGAACTTGCCTCTAAAAACTGATTTCATTGTGTCACATAAGTTTTGAGTATGATGTGTATTCGTTTTCATTCAATTCTAGAAAGTCTTTCATTTCTTTATTTCTAATTTGACCCATCTTGCATCAGGTGGGAAGGGGGAAGGGAGATGGGATTGAAGCAGGCAATGAGGGAAGAGACAGCTAAAACTGAAGTGCATGTGAGAGGTAGAATGGAAACCTAGTGCAAGAGAAACTTACTACAATATATGAAGGCAATCCTAATGAAGTCTCCAAATAATGAGAGAGACAGAACCTTTAGTAGCCATCTCTTGTCACCAAACAAAGCTTCCAATGCCAGGACCGGGTTTCATCTAATTGAGTTGTTGGCCATGGAAATCCCTAAACAACCCAGGTTGTTGCCAAGACAATAGGTTACTCTCCACAAATTATCAACAAGGCCCCATTACTAAAGACAACACCCACACAACTCATTGAACATGAAGAGATTGAGCTGGTGCCTACACAGAACCTTCACTTCATGTTCTAGTGTCTATAATGTGGAAAGATACTACCAAACGAAACTTCTAAAAGAGAAAAGTAAACACCAACCCAACCACAAAACCTTTGATCTATAGTCTGCTTGCCTGCAAAATATGCTAAGCCAATGGTGGTACAAACTTTGTGGGAGTAACTAATCCATGTCTGATTTAAGTTAAGGCCTACTTCATGAGATAGAACCCATATCTGACACTGCTTAGGAGACCAAGAACTAGAATCTAGATATCCCAGAGACCTAGGTTAAAACCAAGTACTACTGGTCTAAAAAAAATAAGTAACAATAAAATGACTTCTGATGATATTTGCTATACTCAAAGATCAGTATATTATTTAGCCATCATGAGAGAGGCTTTCTCCTGAAGCAGATGGGAACAAATGCAGAGACTCACAGATGATATTACAGAAAGAAAGAGAGAAACAGAGAGAGAGAGAGACCTTGGAACACACAACTCTAAATGAGATGTCTCCATCAAATCCCTCCCCTTGGAGCTGAAGGGATTCCATGCAAAAGGAGGCAGAAGTAGTTAGGAAAACAGAGGGGTGATGGAGGACATCATGAGAAAAAGGCCCTCTAAAACAACTAAGCAGCAAAGCTTATATGAACTCACAGAAACTGAAGCAGCAATTACAGAGCCTACATGGTTCTGTACCAGGTCCTCTGCATGTATACTATAGCTTTCAGTTTAGAACTTTTATGGGATGCCTCAATGTGAAAACAAGTGGGTCTCTGATTCTTGTGCTTTCTCTTGAGGGCTGTTTTATTTTTCTGTTGGCTTGCTTGTCCAAATTCAGTATGATGGTTACTGTTTTATCTTATTATATTTTATTTTATTATGTTTTGTCATTATCTCTTGGAACCCTGTTCTTTTCTAATGAGAGACAGAAAGGAAGTGGATCTAGATAGGAGAGAAGATGGGGAGGAACTGGGAGGAGTAGAGAGAGGGAAAACTGTATTCAGATTATACTGTATGAGAAAATAATCTATGTTTAATGACAGGGGGATAACTTTTGAATACTTACATCGACAATTAACTATTGGTTAATCTCAATTAACCCAGGATTCTTTCCTCAGTATGTGGGCCACATAAAGAAAGACTAGGTGTGATGCCTATGAAGAGGAATGGGGGAAATAAGTCTGTTGATATGGTTTGAGTCATTGAACCTAATCATGCATGGAGTCATACTGCCTTTTGAATTTTTCAATTAAGCCATCATATTTCCCCTTTAGCTTAAGTACTTAGAATTTAGTTTTTGTCATTTGCAATGACAGCAAAGTCAGATTAAATATGGAAATTGTGAAGTATGTTCCTGTTATGTGTATGAAATTATTTTGACCAATTACATGCTATAAAGTTAGAATTAGTCTACGTTGATATCTCCATGCTTTCCAGAGAAACAGAGTTCTAAACTGGCTTCTAGGTAATATTAACACCTACCTGACTCCTTTACATTGGCCCGTTGGGGTTTTTAATAATTTTAAAATGCTACATGGTACTCTTACACACTTACAAGACTTCTAACATTTCCTTGGAAACTAATAATTTAGGAAGATTCACTTGTCTTCAAGGTACAAGAGAGCCTGAAGGGATTTGAAGGATGGAATGAGCTACTAACAACAGATATGAGGAGGAACTGGCATGGCAGACAGAACCTTAGTTACAGTGAATGAACAGGAAGAGAAAATATTAAGGAAAGCAATCTAATCCTTACTATAATACATGGACTGTTTGGTATTAGTTAGATGCTTTTAGTTCACTAATTAATTAAACATATGTTGTCTCATTTGACAATAATTTTTTGGAGGGACTAGTGACATCATTTCACAGAAGTGGAGACCAATACATAGTGGTGGTGGAACTTGCCCCAAATCTTATGAGGTCAGAGTACAGATCAGAATCCACATTGACTGATTATTGCTTTTGTCTGCACAGAGAGTCATCCATAAACAAAGGGCTGTGAGTTGTTTTTTTACAGCAATTTCATTTGCGAGTTCTATTTCATTCTTAATATTTCATTGTTCTCTTCTTACTCATGATCTCTCCTGAGCAGTGATGTAAACTGAAAGATAAAATTTTATCCTTAGGTGAATCATCTTTATAATATAATATTAGAAATCCAGAAATGAGGGAGAAGAGTTATCAAAACAGTGACAAACTACAACCTTGAGTTCCTTAGAATGGATTTATGCTAATTTTAAGTCTTTTCCTCTGCTCAGTGCCTTCAATATAGTAAGATCATTTCTCATTCATCATGGTATCAATAGTTCTGATGATATTAATAATTTACTATTTCAAGAAGCCATGCAAAAAGAAAGGAAATTGCTTTTAGACAGTGTCTTATTCAAGCAAACGGAAATGGTTTCTGAACCACAGAAAACAAATAAACATGCTCCTTAGTTAGTGTTTGCCTGTTGTCTGGCACTACAAGATGTGCTTTGAAACAACGAAGCAGTGTGTGTCTGCAGACTTTGAGTGCTAGCAGAGCTGTCTGAACTGTACAAGCAGGGGATACTGACTATGCCCAGCAGCACTCATTGCACTTAGATAAACTCCTAAATGAGGTGTGTGAAACCATTTGCTACCTTTCCATACAGCAGAATAAATACCAAATTCTTAATGGTCAGTCAGCTTTCACAATTTCCAAAGAAGCATATTTTTGCTAGTTAAAATATGATAAAAATGTATTGTATACCTTATGTAATTATGATGAACAACAACCTTCATAATCCTGATACTTCTCACTCTGGTCACAGTATAAGGTTCTGGAGTATTTTCTGTTCTTGCTATGACCATTGGTGTGCTTTCATCCTCTGCTTGTGAACTGCAAAATGTGTTGTTTGAAATTCTGTGGGATCCTGTTGAATTCCTTAGCACTGTGGTCAAACACAGCTACATGGTTATCCCTTTCCAGAATGTTATCCTTGGGCATGGAAAGGAGTGTCTTTTTAATAAAGGAAAGTTGGCAGAGGGACTTCTTACAGGAAGTTTTGGTTTGGCACAAAATTTGAGGTACCAGGGGTACAAACATTTCATCTTCAGATACTAACCTGGCAAAGATGCCAGGGGACACATTTCCCTCATGATGCACAGCCATCTGCAGCACCACAGTGGATCTTGGATCTTTGGATTGATCATTGATGAAATGGTAGACATCTAAAGCAAAACACTCTGACCTGGCAGACACACTCCTGGAACAGAGTGTGTGATTTCTTCCATTCCTATGGAGATCCTTAGTTGGCTGAAAGTCCACTCCAGGGACAAAGTGTTTCCAGAGCTTTGGCAAGAAAAGAAATGCCCTCTTTTCAACTTTCTCAAGTTCAGAAAAGCAGAATGCTGACAAGGAAATGTGAGAAATGTCTACAGCTTTTCTACGGCAAAAATAACTGTATAGATCTTAATAGCCATACAGTAATTATGTTAACAATGGATGCTTACAAGATCATGCCATTTTTTCTAAGCTATAGAATATGGGATAGTATATGAAACACATAGCTATGGATGAATATGAGAGAGATACATGTATATGACCTAGGATACAGTACAATGCAGATGCCGATGATATATGTATGAGTGTGCATACACAAATGGTATACTGAACAGCAACACCCATGAAATATAACATATAAATGCATGTTCATTTTGTTTTCCACTTTGCTGTCTATTTTAGTTAGGGGATATCAATCCTGCCCCCAAATAATAATATGTAGAGGCACCACTGTTATTTTTTTAGAGCAGAGATAGAATATAGAAATTTCTATAGTTATTCCAAGTTCTGATATGCAATCCTGATTCAGAAATTCAAAAGTTCAGTTTATTATACAATTCAGTATGGTAGGCTCCAAATATGTTCCACATCCTACTCCATCTATTGGGGTGGCATACATTCTGTAGCTGCTGTGAAAGTTGTCCCTGAATGACTCTTTGAGAATTCTCTTAGAATTGCCCTTGGCTGACAGGCACCATCTTGCCAGGGTAAGGAAAAAAGGATGCAAAGGCAGCCAAGTCTGTGCTCTTAGGAGGAACCACTTTGCTACATGGCTTGTATTTATCCTTGCTCTACAGATGAGGCCAACACTAGACTTTATCTCAAGTCTTTCTTTGCTTAGATTTCCTTCTTCTGTATGCCCATCTTTGCTAATATTTTTCTAAAAAGCATCCCTTAAAATCTGCTCCTGAAGGTTCCTGATGGACTCTGTGTCATACAATCTAAGACAGAAGGTTGAAGTAGGATAGAAAAATCCTTGTTTTCATTCAAAGTTGAGATGTATTTCTCTCCCTGAACTGAAGGTAGATCTGTCCACTGGAAGGCCACCAGCCTCCAGAGAAAGTGAGGTGCTTGGTTATTTATCTTATACCTTCCTATTACACTCTCACTCACCATAAGTTAGATGTGAACAAAAAATAATTTCTTGTATTTTGTGAATACATAACTTTTATTTTTAAAATGGTAACCAATTAAAACTAAGTGAGATTTTCAGATGTTGAACCGTCTTTATATTTTTCTTTGGAAACAAAATTACTTAATCCTAGAGCATTGCATACTTGAGGCTGGATATTTAGCACACATTCACATCCCTCCAGGTCTCTACTCCTCCTCCACTGTGCATAGATTTATACAGTTTTAGTTCTGGGGTGCTAACAGCTGTCTCCTTCCCTGACTTCATCCTTTAAAATATTTTGGACAAAATAAACTTTATAAAATTCTTGTTTTCATGCTTAACTCTATCCCCTTTATTTTTCTTGTTATTGAAGTATTTTCCCCACCAGTATCTACAAAGTGTTTCTTTGTACAGCTAACTAAGTACAACTGGAGAACATCTCATTGGACCTTCCAAGGTTCTACTGAAACCTGACTGTGGGAGTTCTTTAGGTGGCAGCCTCCCAACCTCAACCACGGAACATGCAACAGTGGCTTTCCAGGTTGCCACTTGTACCACATGTCTTGACCCAGGAAGTACATCCAACCCTTTTACTGTAGGATCTCTTTTCCTTGAAGCAAGCTCATAAAATGTCTTCCTGAAAGATGATTCAAGCCTGCCTAGTGGAACACAGGAAACTCCCATGCCATCTGCCTTCTAAGTTGTTCGTTCTTCCCAGTTTCTGACTTAGCCCTTCAGTATTGTTGGAGGGTATCATATAAGAAAATACTATGCAGTGTCCTCCATGAAAAGAAAATATCTAACTCCTGGGTACAAACATTAGGTTCTTCTAAATGGTTTCTCATTACTGCTCCTCTCAAGTTTAATGGAAACTGATGTTCCACATTCCAGGAAGCCTTTGGCTGAATAATAAAATAGCAGACTTCCCTCCTATAAATATAAAGCTAGAACTAACAAGAAAAGCACAAATTCAAATAAAAAAAATAATCAAGTAACTCCTGGAAAGGGGTATTTTAATGGCAAATGAGCATAAGAAAATGTAGACAAAATTGTTAGTAATCAAATTGAAAAAGAGAAATTATCATCCTCCACTGGAATTTAAGGAGAAGCCCACATAAAAGCAGATAATATCATTCAACTGACAAGTAGATAATAAAAATGTGGTACATATACGTTATGGACCACCATTCAGCTCTAAATAAAAATGAAATTGTGAAATTTTCATGTACATGGATGTAACTAAAAAGATCATATTGAGTGAAGTAACCCAGAAACAGAAAGACAAATGTCTCATCTATGATTTCTAGCTCCAAATCTTCAGATGTGAGTATATAATGTGGAGTAACTGCAGAAACCAGAAAAGTAAAAAAGTGCCATGGAATGGAGAGTAATAGAGAGGGCAATAGCAGTGTATAAGTGATGTGAAGGGGGAAATTGGTGGCTTTAATCAATGGGGAGACAGCAATACATACAGAAGAAGAAAGGGTGGGGGTAAAATAACAGTAAGGATGTTTGTAAAAGCCATAAGGAATCATATTAGCTATCTACCTAAAATTATACAGAAGTGTTTGTATACATATGTGTATATTGTTTAAATGAAAATTTCCCATCTTAGCTAACAATGCTTCCCCCAAGAGCCATAGACTGTCTAACAAAAACTCTAACATCAGACACAAGAAGCCCATTTTTGAGTTGTTAGTCAAGGTTGTCCAAGACACCTCAAACACATAGTCTATTGCTGTTGTCCTTGGTTGTTTTCCAGAGGTTGAAGGAAGTTCCTATTGCCAAAGACACCATGTACTTTGGACACAGGACCAGGAAGATCTGAGTTGATTCTGATCTGAAAGACTCTGTGCTGAGGGCTAGATTTCATGGTGCCAAAAAGCACCATACATGCTTCCAAGGGAGAGAAACAAACAATAGCCCTACCCAGTTATGATGTCTTTGAACTTAAATAATGACCAACATGGCATTATACTCCTAAGAGTGCAATAGTGGCATGCATAACTTGGTAGAAACCAATAGCTCTATAATTGAATTCAAGGGCCTCTCAACAAGAGGAAAATGATGCCTAGTATCGGGAACCCAGCTAACTGTCAGGGGTTAGTGAAGTTACAGATCTTGGAGGAGAACCTACAACTACTACTTAATAAACCAGTATAATTCCTAACTATATTCTAAATATTTATCCTCATGCCCACAGATAAATACAGTCTTACCCCCATCAAAGAAATGTCTTCTTGCACAGAGATCATTACAGAAAACCACAATCCATCAAAGTACAGAGAACAAGTGACTATACAGTGCCCAGCCCTAAATGATATACCTCCTACACAGCTCCTGCACCTAATGATCAGGGATCATAGTGGAAGAGAGTGTGGAAAGATTTTTAAGAGCCAGAGGATCAGGAGGTTTGCTGTGAGATTATGTCTCTTAGAAATGACAGGGAAGCTACACTCATGAAGTCAACAATATGGCTGTCTAAATAAGACCTGAACAAGAACCACAACAATAGGTATGCTAACAAGGAAGGCAGACATCTCATGGAGCCTCAACGAAGAACTATAGACAACTAAGGAATGTTGAAAGTGAAGAAATAGCCTTCCTTAGGGAAGAGCCCCAAAATTGTTTACCCAATAGTAAATGGTCAGTCTTAAAATTATATACATACAGATAACATTCCAAAGACTGAACTAATTATATTTATATATTTAGAAATACATATATACACATATATATTCAACAAGAATAAAAGAAATAGAGTTCATGAACTGCAGAAAGAGCAAAGGTGGTGCAAGACATCAACTAGAAGAGAAAAGAAAAGAGATAAAATAATGTAATTATATTTTAATTTTAAAAATAAAATGATATTAAAATCAATAAATATAGACAATATTATTGCAAGATATAAAACAGAAGAAGAATATTTATATATTGCTAGTGGAGGAGCAAACTGCTAGAAGTACTTGAACAATACTTATAAAGTTAAAAATGTGTATAGCATGTTATGATTCCATTATATTCTCCAGTGCTCAAGAAATTCTTATTCCAATGACCAAGGAAAATTGCACAATGATGTTCATTACTGAGTTATTTTAAAATAATGGCAATATCTAAATATATATAATGAATGAGTAAATGAAATAGTAGTTTATTCAGTTAATGGAATGTGGTGTAGCTATGGAAATAAATAAACTAGATTAACATGGCTAAGTAGGAAGGACCAAACAGAAGCTCAAATGGCATACATGATGCCATGTGTCTAAATTTTTGAAGCATGAGCTACTTTATAGATTCATGGAGATGAACATATGGAAAAAAGTACAAACTACTTCATGAAATTACTGCCTGCAAATTCGAGAGTCATGACTCCTGCCAATGGAGTGGGAGGATGAGAAAAGGCGGGGGCTGAGAGTGGTAGATGCACTTGTAATACTGCCTTAAAACACCAGAGCAAAAAGCATCTGAAACAAATAAATGGTAACACTAGCTGACTCAGAGCAGTGAACCTGAGTCTGTTGTAGTTATTGAATGAATACTTGAGGAAGTTACTAGCAAGAATAATATAAATGAATAATGTTCCAGCTGATTATCAGGAGGCCTGTTTCTGGTTACAATAAAGGACAGCTGAGTGCTCTAGACAGTCCTTTAACATCTTCCAATCTCAGCCTCTTTATTTGTAAATGGAAGGTAATAACATTTTGTCTGGCCTGCTTAAGTGTTTGGAAGATGACCAAATAAAATAACATTTAAAAAGCCACCTTGAAAATCATTAAGAGTTAATTAATTTAGTTTTATTTTATTTAGTTCTGGTGACAGAACCAAAATGCTCTATCACTGAACCATCTCCCAACCCCAAGAGCTAAACAGTTTTAAAGAATTATTACTGCTTCTATGCTAATGTCGAAAAAGAACACTCACAAAATAATGATGCTAATGGGGTACTCACACCAACCTATATGTGCTTGCTATGGATTTTTATATTTCTCTCTTTGTTATTCTGAATTGTGTGCACCATCCAATCCTGTCAGATGGTTTAACAAGGAGAGGAAGAAAACAGAACTCTGTCATTCCTTCCAAGTCTATGCAAATACAATCTAATAATTTGAGGGAGTGGAGTGCAAAGGTCTCTCAAACTAGCAGGAGAAAAACATAGTATGTGTAGATGTTATTTTAGAAAAAGCAGTTTGGCAGGGAAGAGCACTGGCAAAGAAGTACAGCAAATGCCTATATCAGAGCTCCACATTGTTAGTTTTAATAATGGCCTTGAAAAAGAATGCAAAGTGAAGGGAGAATAACAGGAGCTTTTAGTGTGTGTACTCTTCTTAATGAATGAACTCTCCTTGAAAACATTTGTTAGATAGAAGCAATTAAGGCTAAGGTTCTAT
Source organism: Neotoma lepida (assembly GCA_001675575.1). Taxonomy (NCBI): domain Eukaryota; kingdom Metazoa; phylum Chordata; class Mammalia; order Rodentia; family Cricetidae; genus Neotoma; species Neotoma lepida. The sequence goes on from LZPO01028731.1 coordinate 11,329, forward strand.
CCTCCCTCCACTAATTAATTATAGCAAATGAGCCTGTAATGTGCATCATAACAACTTAATAAGCTGGGCCAAACTACTTTCGATTCTTCCATGCTAGTATTTCATCACTGCTGACTTATTTAAATTAGGTAAGTAAATCTGAACATTAATAGCTTTTGAATTACCTGTGTCCTTCACAGTACAGGCTATGCCTTGAGCAAATGTACTGTTCACATGTGGGTGTGAGCAGAGAATTGCAGTGGAGTGGTGAGGACAGGGAAAGAAGACAGAAGAGCAATGTGAGAATTATAGAGACTATCAATTTTAATGACCTTCCCTCTGCAACATGTAACTAACCATCAGCTCCCATGGGTTTTTCATTGTGGGATCTGACTAGTGGAGACAACACAGCCATATTAGCTGGTACTTCTTGACATCATTGGTATGTGGTCAATTATTGCCTCAAATGTCTAACTGAACCTGGATCAAAGTGTGACTAATACAGGGTCTTTAGTAATGTTCATGTTATTAATAAAACTTTAAATGTAATTAGTGACTCATTGAGTCAATGAACAGACCTTGTGCATCTGGAGGTGAGTTAAAATATGGTTTACTCTCAATGAGAGAACCAACAGCCCAGCCAGCTGTGAATGACCTCAGGCACAATCATGTCAAAAGCCTCGGTTTCTTTAAAAATCAAAGGTCAACATGTCTTTTGGGTAACAGCATTTATTACTATCTCAAAACTAATTGGCTAATTTCTGCTGGAGTCAAGCAGATTCNCATCACTCGCTTCATGGAGCACAAGTTGTTCATTGCCTACAGTGCCTACACGGGTATAATTCAGTTTGAGACTAGGAGGGAGAGGGTGACCTAGGAGAACAAGTCAGGACCTTAAAGACGTCACTCAGGTGACTTGTCAACCTCACCTTCCTTCACCTTCCTGTTTCTTTCTTTTGTGTGTGTGTGTGTGTGTGTGTGTGTGTGTGTGTGTGTGTGTGTGTTTCTTTCAGGGGCATATGTATGTACATGTATATGTGGAGGCCAGAGGTCAGCATTCAATATTTTTCTCAGTTGCTCTCCACCCTGTTTTTGAGACAAGAACCCTCACTGGACTTAGATGTCACTTACTGGATCGACTGAGCAGCCAATGAGCTCCAGCAATCGACCCCCACCCCAACTTCAGTGCTGGGATTACAGACATGCAGTTGTCATCAGTTTTTTATGTGAGTGTTAGGAATTTGAACTCAGGTCCCATACTTGGGGGTCAAGCACTGGCTGAGCCACCTTCTCAGCCCATTTCTACTGAGTTTTTCTGGAACAAACAACAAGGGGTTTTTCTACTATAGAATAGAGGCATGAAACAATTTTCATGAATGACTTTTGGGTATGAGATATTTAGGAACAATATGGGAATACTACAGTTTGGCAGACCAGAGCCAATAGATGAAGGAGAAATCACTCATCTGCCCCTCCCTTCCTTTCCATCAGGGCACCTGTCATCTCTAGGAGGCAATAGGTGAGTATGGGCACACAGAGATGCTGATTTGAGTCTAGAATCATTTTTATCAATGCATAAACTATATTTGAACATATATTGGATGTATATACATTTTACCCTTAAATGTCTTGGGATAAGAAGTAAATATATGTCTACTTTTCATGAAAATCAAGTTTTGGTATAAAGTGTTTGCTAGAAGAAGGCAAACTTGTAAAATAAGGGCTCTAAATTTTATTTTCCACTTTATTTCCCTCACATCTCATCCTTTTCTTTTCAGGATTTATTTTTTAACAAGTTCTTTTCAAGATATAAAACAATAAAAACGTAGATGTACATTTTCTCAAGCTTACACACATTTTAAAAATGGAGACATCAAATCCCAAAGCCTCCAAAATTCTTCCAAAATGGAAGAATGATAGGAATGGGGATGAGACAGTAAGCAACCAAGCCTCCGTGCCCTGTCAGTATCCCACAGATCTATTAATGCCAAAACCAATCCAAAAGACACTTGAGAAGGAGGCAGCAGGTAGAGTGATGTCTGTGAGTCTGCGTTCACTCTGAACCAGTGAAGAGTTGAAGTCCAACTTTGAGGAAATTTTTTCTTCAAGTAGGCATTTTCATAAAAATATTTCTCTGTGTAGAAAACATTTGGAAAATTTTGGAAGCAGTTAGGATCCTACTGGTGCCCCCAAAGATAAAAATATTCAGACATCAATATGTGATCAAATAAAGTATCTTTTTTAATGGGAGAACCAATCCTTTTGTAAAATTTTTATTATATTGGTTTGCTTATTTTTTCTTTGTGTGTGTGTGTGTGTGTGTGTGTGTGTGTGTGTGTGTGTGTGTGCCACAGCCCACATGTGGAAGTCAGAGAACAACTTGTGGGTGTTAGTTCTCTTTCCTCTTTGTGGGTTTTGGGGGTTGAATCAGGTCATTAGGCTTGGTGTCAGTCACCTTTATCCATGAAGCCTGCCCTTAGCAACATACTTTATGTACATTTGTCACTTACTAGCAGGTCATATACTTACTGGTGATTTGCTTAAAAAAATTGACCTATAGTCGGATAATCCTATTTTTTATTGTTGCTGTGACTATTCTAGTTGTTAGATGTTTTTCTTAACTCTTATGGCCAAAGTGGTCTTAGGCGGAGTCTCAGATGCACTAGTCTCTGTTAGGTTAATAAGCCAATCTTATCCACCTACCTATGGGAGTCTTCTTTGAATGGCCATGATTACTCTTCCTAGAACAGCTTATTATAAGTCATAGAAAAGGCCACTAATGATAGTTTACTGTAATCTAATCAAATTTATCAATGCCATGTCAACTCTAAAACAATAACCCCACTTAGGAAAAAGATTTCATCAAACCAGCCCTCTAGGTTTGCCTTTTCTCTTAATACTAAGGCTATGTCTTGAAGAATCCATAATTGGTATAAAATAGTCATGTCACATATATATTATATATATTAAATTATTTCAAAAGGGCAATGAATAATTTCCTCAAATCTGTTTACATTTACTATACAGTAATCATTTGATTTTCATGAATTCCTCATTGTTTTGTGGGAATGTTATTCCCTTTAGTACCAGAAAACAAAAGTTAAAAAAATATATGTTAGGGTAGGAGCAAATTGAATCTATCAATGACATTGAAACACACACAGTAAAAAGTCACTCAGTGGAAAAAGGAAATTTGTATGCTATTAGAATAACCATGTTAAAACAAACATCAAAATAAATTGTTCACAGCCATTAAAGATGTCAAGTGTTCAATTTCAACAAACACTCAACAAAATGTAAATTAAAACCACAAACTGATACTATGATGACATAATTGATTTTATTCATCAACTTGATGAGGTGAAAGTATGCCCAGCTGGTGAAATATTTCTGAATGTGCCTGTGGAATGTCTCTGGAAAGAATTAGCAACAGAGCCAGAGATGGAGTACAGAAGACCAGCCTTCATCAATGTAGACAGGCATCATATAAGCTGTGGAGAGGGCCTAAGTAAAACAAAGAACAAAAGAAGGAGAATTTGCTTTTTCTTTTTGAGCTAGGATGTCTATCATCTCCTGTTCCTAGGCATCAGAAGTCCTGGTTCTCTTGGGACTTCAGTCTCTGGCACTCCCTCAGGTAGGCCTTATCCACACCACCACCTTGTAGTTCTTGGGTCTTTGGCCAGGAAAGTTTATCACTGTCATTCCCAAGTCTTCAGTTCATGGATGGCAGATAATGGGACTTCTAACCCTCCATAGTGCTATTGGCTCTGTTTACCTAAAGACTCTTGTTTAAAAATAAAAATCTACCTGTCTATCTATCTATCTATCTATCTATCTATCTATCTATCTATCTATCTATCTAACTATCTATCATCAATTTATTTGTTTGTTTGATTGTTTATTTACTCTATGTATATTAATGCTTATCTGGATGTGTACTACATGCTTGTCTAGTGCCCACAGAAGTCAGAACAGGGTATCAGATCCTCTGGAACTAGAGTAATGGATAACCCACTGTGGGGGTACTGGGACCCGAACCCAAGTCCTCTGACAGAGGAGCTGGTGTTCTTAACCACTGAGCCATTTCCCCAGCCCTTCTAAAGATTATTGGTAAATACATATGTGTATAGCAATGTCTACGATGGGAAGGTAAAGCAGAGACAGCAGAATTCTCATATATTTCTGGTAGGCAAGAGATTCCATACAACTTCTTTGAAAATCTGTTCATCAGTATCCATCCAAAATAAATACATGTGTATTCTATCACCGGAAAACTCCACTTTTAGACCAGAAATTCAAGCATATATTAACTGAGATATATGTGTTACAGTGACTATAGCAATTTGAGTATCCTTAAATAGAAAATGACTCAAATATCCATCAACAGTGGAACAATATTTTCATATAGTAAGTGTTCTATAGACAAAAATTACAGAAATATTAATGAATATCACAACCACAGAGTCAATTAAAAGAGGCCCAATACAAAATATATACATTTATGATCCATTCATATAAAAAAAATGAAACACGACTTACCAATACCGTCTTGTGCTATTTATGTTACCAAGTTTGAAGTTAAGTATCAGAGGGTAAGAATGTGCCTCCTCCACATCTCTCAAAGGCTCTGTCCTCTATTCCCTTCAGCATTACATAAATAGTAAAACTGAGATTTTTTTTAATGAATGTTGATGTTGTACTCAACAACTAAGCAACAAGTCATTGTCGTTGCATTAAAGGGGGAAAAGGATGCTGAGTAGTTCTTGCAAATCATCCTATGATCCTGACTACCAAAAAAAAGGGGGTTATTTTTCAATGTTTGCATCTATGTTGCCATCAAAGCCCAGAACATATTTTTATTTAGTATATGCTTATCATTAGAAAATCATTAGGTGTGATGTGATAGAGGGAATGGGTTAGCAAGAAGAGTATTAAAGAAAATGAATGAACTTGTTTAATGCAATTTACACCAAGGCATTTGCCAAAACCTATTATAAATGTTTACTTCACACCTAATCCCATCGAGGAAAGTTGCAAGTGGATATTGCATTAAGGCTCCCTCCATGTGTTTAAACTATGCACAAATGGACCAAACGAGCACTAAGAAGATGTAAACACAAGATGAAGAACATCTTGTGCTCTGCTGGACTTGAATACAATTTACAACAAAGACAACGCATGTTTAATGATGTATAGGAGGGCTAATTAAATGTGGAATAAATGACAAATGGTACTCATGTAGTTTAACCTCATGGAGGTTATTCTTAAATAAGTTTTTAATCTCTCTCCCCCTCTATTTCCTCCCCCCAAACCTTTTCTGTGACAGAGAGTTGCTTTTTTTTCTTTTGCAACAGAAGATAGTACAAAAGTTCTCAATAAGCAGTCTTTCGATGAAAGAAATGCCATTATTAATAACTTACCTCAAACTGTCTCTGTGTGGACTTTATTGTGCTCCACTTACCCACAATCTCCTTTTTGCTTTCTCTGTATTCCTTTCCACATCTCCTCTCTGCACCTTACTTTCAGGTTCTCTGAACCACTTGTTCAAATGATTATCACTTACCACTAACTAGGCCTACCCTTCTACATCCATAATTCCACCTAACTGGGGTCCTGGGCTCAGTAAGTCCAGAAGTAGTACAACTCTGCACGATATGCCGCAAAATCTCTGATTCTTATCCTGGCCTGGGTGCTCAAGTCACTTGGCAACTTTGAAAAATACCATTGGCCAGAGCCTACATTCTGACTTGCTTTTTCTGGGTAGATCTCTGGCATTTTTTTTTAAATTATATCAGTCTGTTTTAATATATCATAGGCTGAAAAATACTTTCCAGAGGATAAATGCTTGTCTACTAGATGGGGAAAGAAGTATGAATAAGAAAGGAGAAAGAGATACAAGTGGAGACACTGGGCATTTTAGGCATAGAGGAAGAGGGATGGAGGTGAGGAGAAAACCAGCAGAGCAAGACAAGCTGTCCTTGGCCAGGGTTAGAGTGCTCATGAATAGAAGCTGAAACTTAAACATATCTTTTACTCAATCCTAAGAAGCCACTAATAAGTTAGCTTTTTGTGGTTCCATACACTGTGACAAGTGTTTTTATGTGATGAAGAATGGACGTGGTATGGACAAAGCACAAACTCTTGAATGAACTGCCAGGTGAGGAGGCCATGGTAAGCTGTTTTCATTAGGGGAGTGGCTTCAACACTCTGCACCTAACCACACACACACACACCCTTCCAAAACAAGCCTCCTATCTGCTAGGCGCATCACTTCTGGCCTACATCAACACATATTCTCTTCTCCTACCCACTCTAGTAAAAAGCCAACTTTTATCATATAATTTGATAGGAATGTTTTAATAGTTGTTATTATTGGGTGGGGCACAGCTCAGTGACAGAGTGTCTGATTTAGCATGATGTTTGATGCCCTGAGTTTGAGGCCCTAATTAGAGTTTGAAAGCCAATTTTATCATTTAGTAATCATGAGACATTGAACAACTGATTTTATGAGTTTTAGTTATTTTCAATACAAAATGAAATTAATAATATATATTTTAAAAGGGTTGTGAGAAATGTTATAAAAATAAAATTTATGACATTTGGAAAACACACAACAATTATTTTTCCACTTCTCTGGACAAGACCTTCCAGTCAATGTCCAATTTGGTAGCTATTAGGCATATGTAACTACTACTTGGATTTATATTATTATAAGCATTTAAATTAAACTTTCAGTTTCGGGGCTGGAGAGATAGCCTAACAGTGCTGATTGTTTTTTCAGAAGACCCAGGTTCAATCCCCAGCACTCACATGGAGGCTCATAGCCATCTGTAAGAGTGAAGGCATCTTCTGACCTCTGACGGCACTTGCATGTACATGGTGCAAAGACATACATTCAGGCAAAATACTCAAACACACAAAATAATAAAATAATTTTTAAAACTTCAGTTTCTTTGTTTTATCAAGTGCCTGCATGAAATGTCTGAAGCTAGTACCTTCTTCCCTGAGCTGCTCAAATAATACAATATTTCCATTAGTGCAAAACTTCCAGTGCAGAATCCACCAGAGTCTGCATAAGGTAAAGATAGGAACTCTATGGGATCCACCAGCTGGGAAGCGAGACGTAGGACTGAATCATTTGATCAGAACATCCTATGCATAGCATATATGCCTCCTTTTGTTTCTGCTTAAGGGGGGATAAGGGGGTGGGTAAAAGCCCGACAACTTGAATTCAGTTTTGGAACCCACAGTAAAAGGAGAGAGAACTGACTCCAAAAAGTTGTCCTCTGATCTCCTAATACACACCATGATATGTGCTAGCCTGCATTCATACACATACACAATATTAACAAAATAAAATAACTTCTTAAAAAGGAATCAGGGGAAAGAGGAAGAGGAGGAAAAAGAATGAGAAAGAAAGGGAGGAAGAGGAGGAGGAGCTGAGAAGTCTCAAAATAAGCTAACTTACTCAGCAATGTTCCTGTAGCTGGGGAGGTTCAGTCAGTCTTTGGCACTGTATAAGCAAATAAACCAGTCTATGATGGTCAAGAAAAGGTCTGTTTACTGTGTATTTATTATTCACTCATAACTTCAAGTTGACACTTGGTCAACTTTAAATTCATTTCCTAGCAACATGGCAAGGCCATAAGGCAGCAAGCCTTTAGAGAACATCTATCCCACCACCTCAGACTTTGAAGTTGCCTCTTATCTTAATAGGTAAGGCCTAGGCCACCTTCCCACAATTGTTATCCATGGCCTATAGTGTGTTTGAGACTCTCACAAAACTGTAGCTTGTTTATCTAGAGGAATGCAAATTACCTGCTAAATAAACCTAGAGTAGTCAGTTCTTTCTTTTTGCACATGAAGAACGACTAATTATGTTTCCTGGCTTGAGAGTGCTCTTGTGTTCTGACTTCTACTCAGTTTACATGCAGGTCCCAGATAAGTTTCTTTAAAGCCTTTGTGGAATTGAATCTGTCAGGTTATCCTATGTGTCATCTCAAATGTGAGCCAGAGTTTGCTGTCTTCTTAGCCACCCATATTTAGAGAAAGTGTTCAGAATTCCCAAAAAAAGGAGACATTCTAACTGGTACTTAGCAAGACAGCCAATCTCACAAGTGTGTGCTGTATTTTCAAATGCATGTTCTGAATCTAAAGATACACATCCACTTTCAATTTGGCTATGGCTGTGCTTGCTGAAGATAGACACTAAGAATACATAGAAAGAAAAACATATGCTCCTTCTCTTCCACTTTTACTCACCAATATCTTATATATCTTTCAAAGGCCACTTCTACCTTTCATATTTTTCATTAACTTTTTCCAGCCTAAAGTGGGATTTATAATTGTCTGACTTTAGTATTTATTCATATTTCGTAGATCCCTCCAGATACCTCCAGTTATCATTTAGCTCATCATATGGGTCCTTTTTGAACTCATATTTATCAATTACACATAGTGGAAGAATATATACTACATAGCATTCTCTGAATGCCACACGAATTTGTTACAGAACAATACAAAAATCATGTACCAATCCTATGCCATATTTATCTACACTGTTGAAAAGACATCATAGCGTGTCGAGACAGACAATAAAGGGTACTGGTTAAGGACAATGGCACAAAGTCTTAGATTTGTTTAATGTGTCATGGACCAGAAACACAGCATCTCCAATACTCTCCAGGAGAGGCAGTGCTTCCTAAGAGTAAAGGCACAGAAGAATGCTGCCAAGTAAACTGTATGTCTCAATTGTAAAACACATCCTAACTTCAAAAATGTGAAAAAAATTATACCTTCAAATTAACAAAATGTGGTAAGTATGAGCTTGGAAATGAAGGAAACCTGTAATGAAATTTAGAAACACCCCCCCAATTAATATATAACCATAAATAAGAAGGAGCCATTCTATCACTAGCCTCAGAGTCCAGCTCCGAAAGCTATCTTCAGGATTCAGATCAGACGCTACAGGAAGCAAAAGGACTTAGGATATCTGATGGCGAACTCTCTCTCTCTCACACTTGCTGTTCCAAACATGTCTCTTTATTCTTCTATTTTTCTTCTAATTTTCTCGTCCTAATTGTCTAATTTCTTAACTCTATTTTTTTTTGTTCTCATCCTCCTGCTTCTCTCATCTAGCCTAAAAATTCTCCTTTTACAGGAGGCTTAAAGCAATAAAAAAAGTTACAAGAGTTACCTCTCATTGGTCAAAAGCACATTCCTAGGATAAGCAATAAGGAGCTGAGCCATTTACCATGGCAACACAGGTTTCAAGGTTTCAGGACCAGAGGGAGGGGCACAGTGCCCAGTGGGACAAACTTTGAGACTCTCTTTATCAGCAGACTTGGCAAGAGAAGAATTGGCATGCTTTTCTTAGGGTGCTTTATATGGATAACTTTGGTTGGATACCTGCAACTCTGACCTTGTGCATAAACTTATGATCCATTTACAAAGGCCTTTAGTCTAGTGTAAACTTGCTTTGAGGTAAAAATGTGTCAAATGTGTGCAGTTAGTCCTAGACTGAGGAGAAACTGTTATTTTATTATGTTAGTCTGAGCAAAAGGAACAAAGCAGGCTTTAATGTCTACAGTCCATGTGGGACAATAGATCTAGCTATGAAGCACATCCTAGCATATAGTCCATACGTCAAAATTATACAGCCCAATGAGAAGTCATCTTCCTGACCACCTGCAAATATATGTGCCCATAAGACTGAGATGTAATGAGGAGATTACATGTACACATTACATGAAAATGCATGGTAATGGGGAGATATCATAGTTGTTATTGCACAGATGAAATTACAGATGAAAGCAACCAGTTTTTCAGAGCCCATGGCCCTACAGGCCCTGACCGACAGGGTTCCTCCATTAGAGAACCATTTGTCTGATGGGTTGGCATCTAAATTATCAATTGCTATAAGCTATAATTATGTCATGGCTCACAAGAGCTTGTGACAATCACTCCTGACACCATTCAAATGGCTCTGCAGACATAGGTGCTTTCTGTCATTTCTGTCAAGTTTGATGATCTGAATTTAATCCCCAGAATCCACATAGTAGAGAACCAAATCCCAGAAGTTGTCCTGTAACCTCCACACTCACACTATGGCACGTACACACACGCACGCACACACACTACACACACACACACACACACACACACACAGAGAGAGAGAGAGAGAGAGAGAGAGAGAAAGAGAGAGAAAGAATTTGGAAATTTTGTACTGTTATCTTGACCATAGCTAATTTGCCTAGGAATCCATGCTAAAGCTAAGAGAATCATGAATAAGGAGAGTCAACAATGTGTCATATTGGTTCAAGATGGATTGATAGGGTATGTATGCCGAGATGAATGGTGGTCAACCGACTCCTCCAGGTGTTCTTCAGAATGCATGCTGATACAAGCAGCACAAGAAGAGGCTCACACACTGCTTTCAAACCAGGCAGGTGTTGCATTTTTAGAAGATCAGCACCCAGAGGGGCTGATTGAAGCTGTGTACTTATAAATAATGTTATAACTTCAGATAGATTTTTCTTAATATTCTGCAAACAGAATTCTAAGAGATAGATGCCTAAAAATATTATACTGAATCTCATGTTTTCTTGTATAGACACAATGCAAACATGCACATTTAGATCTCTCAGAAATGTTGCTAAATAATAAAACTTATTTAGCAGAAGATCACAAAAATCTTCATTTTGCATCACAAAATAACTACAAAGGTATAGCATAGAAGTCCTTAATTGAAAAAATGGAGCCCCCGAAGTAGCATGGATGCATCTTTTCTCACACAAGTCAACTAGGTTTAACTAAAGGACAGACTTGATTATGGGCTTATAAATATTATGACCTAGGGAATGAGCCTCAGACTTGTGATAATGAAGCCACACGTTTAAAATTAGACCAGGACCTTTTCTATAAAGCAGTTACTCAAATTGCAATGTGAGTCAAAACTTCGAGTTCCAAAATTTTTAAGACTTTATGACTTCATTCAGGAATCCTAAAAACAACTGTGGTCATCGTCCATTAAAAATGCAGCTTTCAGAATGTTCCACAGACAGACAGATAAAAGCGCCTTCGACTGATCTATTTTCATTAGAGTCCTGCCAGTAAATATGTAAACAATTTTGAAGCAGGCAAACACACATGCTGAGCATAATAAAATCCATCTTAATTGCTGCCCTACCAGGGAAAAGAACTGAGTAATTTGTCAAATAAACAAATGATCTACGCCCTCTCTTGTCACTTTGCTTCTCCTTGCTAAGTTTAATAAATAAAATTGATGGGTTTGGAAACAGTTTTAGGTTAACTATTCCAATTGTAACATTCCTTCACTTAAAGATCAGTTACCACAGCATTCCAAAGTTCCAAGAAAATGCTGTTTCCTGCACTTATTTTGACACACATCATAAAGCAGCATCGATAAAGTTCAGTCCATCATGCCTGGCTGGAGTGTTTTCCTCAAACTGTGTTTTGCTTCTTCGTTTTCTCCACCTTCCTCCTTCCTCCCAAAAATCTCCTTTCTGCCCTAGAGTGTGACTCATTGAGTTCATACAGAAGAATTAATTCCTTTTTAAAAATCACTTAGCATTTGCAGCATAAGCTATGAAGAAATGCAATTTTAATCCATATAATATCCCATTTAAGAATAATTGAAAAGATTAAAGAACAAGCAAATATGTCTTGTAAGAGAGAAACATGAGAATGCAGTCTAATATGAATATGAAATTCTAGTTCTAGGTAGAGATTTTTAAAATATAGCATTTTAATGTAAAATGTGTAGATAAAAGGTGGGGGAGAACCCTTCATTCTCATCGGCTTCTAAATAAAGTATTCGTAAGATCAGAAACTCATTTCCTACCTTACCTTGATCAATGCCAGTTTGTGACTAACAGAATTGCTCTGGGAAAGATTTCAAACACTGTCCCAGGAGGAAAATTCTATGAAAACACACCTACGTGGCCAGCTTTTACTCCCAAGAACTAAGTTACACATTGTTTGAATATAGACTCTGGTCGTTGAAGTACACATGTTGGTAGGAATTAAGATGGGGCTATCCCAAAGCCAATGACCTATTAGCACCAGCAGGAGAGAAACAGAAACTATCAAGAGGGAAGACATTGAAAATAAAAGGAGGACAGATGGAGAATTTGTTTCCTTTTCTACTATTTTTGATTGCTTTCATATTTAGATTAATTTCTTTTTGAATTATGTTTCAGTATAGAGCAGTAACAAAATCACCAAAATAATGTCACTAAGATATGGAGAAAATGTATGGTAGCTTTGGCTCTAGAGGTGACAAAAGTAGGCCAGGTTTCTGAAAGCAACTGCAAGATTGCAGTACCCTAGAGCTTCTTTGCACCCTAAATTAATTCAGAGATAAATCTGTATGCCATAATAACATCCAAAAGAAGACTGTAGTGTTGTTGGTTGTTTTTGCTCTTTTGGGGGGCCCACCACCCAGCTCCCAAATAAATCACACACAGAGAGACTTATTAATACTTATAAATGCCCGACCTTAGCTTGGTTTGTTTCGAGCCAGCTTTTCTTAACTTTAAATTATCCCATCTAACTTTTGCCTCTGGGCTTTTATCTTTTTCTTACTTCTATGTATCTTACTTTCACT